>VZTI01002127.1:292397-327124 GCA_013397865.1 Struthidea cinerea | reverse complement strand
TGATGCAACCAGTGAGGGAGGCTTGCCTGCGGAGATGTGGGAGGAGGGGTACGTGTTGGGAGGCTTACACTGCCCCCGCACGTAACTGGCCAGTACTATAGCGTGAACTCCGAAGGAGCAGGGTCACTGGCAGGTCGTGTCTGATGGAGCGGATAAGCCCAAATGCTCCTACTCAGTCTTTCGTTGAGTATTCTTGCCTCCTTCTGAGCAGCTAGGCTGTCATCCGCCTCTTTCTCACCAAGTAAATAGACATCCTCAACCAAAAGGAACGAACAGCAGTGGTGATTAACACCTAATGGCTATTAAATAAGCAAACACGCAACTCCAGTTGTGGAAGCAACAGATGGTGAGACATTTCTGTGTCTGTAGTTTGAGAAAGCTCAAGGAGGGAAAGGTGTTTCTCTTGTCTTCTCCACAAAAACCTGCCTGACACAAAACAAATCCTTACTCTAGAAACCCGAAAGCAGTAGTGTGCTCGCTGCTGCCATTTTCTTTTTAGGGCAGAGCGCTGTTGCAATGAAAGTCAAAAAGCTGTAGTTAAACCTTTTCAGTTAGTGGTACAGTGAAAGGAAGCAAGGGCCCTGGGGATCTTCCTTGAATAGTGGGAAGAACTCCAGGAAAAAAAGCCAGCCAAACAAAATAGGGGTATACTGATCTCAAACTAACATAGTTAGAGACAGACCCTAGAAAAGAGGGATGAGTGACTTGTATAATTGAGAGTGGATAAAGGTGGCAATGGTCAATGCCTTTGGTGGATAAGGGAGAAAATGATCAGGATGGTGGTTTGGGTTCAACCTGGGGGTCAGCTTTTGCTGTTAGGTTAAACTAACCATGTGCACCCACTCGGGGCACTGACTCCTTCTTTGACTGAGAATTGGCCCTATCAAAAAGGTTGTTTCAGCAAGCAGGACTAAAGGAATTGTGTAGTGGTACAGTTGCCATTGTTTCCTCTTCACTTCTTGATCTGCTTGAAGCACTGTGTGGGATTTCCTTTTCTTGTGGTTCTGTCATTATTTTAGGTTATCTCGGCATGGTCATGCAGTTGTACTCTGGGATTGTTACAGGTTTTTAAAGGGTAAGATGAGGACTCACTGAAAAAAGGAGGGAGACCAGAAAGAGAAATTTGAGGAATGGAAACTAGAACAAGATGAGGAGCAATGCAAAGGAGTGGAAGTACAGCTCTTGGTGAAAAAAGACACAAGTGCCAGAAGTCTCACAGTCTTCTCCTTTTAACTCTGTGGGTTTTGGTGTAGTTTTTGTCATTTTGGGTTTTCCCCCTTTGTTTTGGTGTGGTTTTTTTCACTGTGCTACTAACCTGGAGTTTAGAGGCTGTACTAGAAAATAGGATCATCCAAGATTAACTGTCACTATTACCTTGCTAAAGATTTTTTTTGCCCCCCTCCTCATTTCTTCCTCAGACTTACCTAGTTAGGAAGAGCTGACTGCTAAAGAGAAAATGACATCTCTAGAAAAAGGTAGGTTGTTCATATGACATCTAAGCAGACTGGATTAAAAAGTACTTTAACTGGAATTCTAAACACTGGAGTTACACTGTATACCAGGCTCCATTCATTTAAATGAATGCCTTTTATGTAGCTATGAGGAAGTAGTTCTGTGACTTCTTCATTGCAGTGAAAACCAGAGCTGCCTGGATGGAGCAGCAATTGAATGTAGTTTTTCCAATCCAGCTCTATATTGAAAAATAAGTTCGTCACTGGTACTGTGATCTGTCTGGACACTTGTCTGACAGCCTCCTCTGGTGTTTAGAACCTGTCGGTACTGATTCAGCAAACCTGAAAGTAAGACAATATAATGCTGTTACTACAGCATTTTTGAAATCCATTAATATTTGGATAGATTTATTTGGATAGAGGACACAAGCTCACATTACTGCCTGCGGTATGAGAAAAAAAGCAGTATGTGTAGCCATGTCCTCAGAAACTTTGTATCTCTCACCCATTGTGAGGAAACTGTACTACAATAGTAATTCATTCAGCTGAAAACTTAAATAAAATTAATTTCAGTAAATGTCATGTATATTGGGGACTATAGAGCAGAATGCAGCATTACTGGGAATGCTGGATTCTGTAGTTCAGAAATGGAGCAGAACTGGCTTGTTGGCTTTTCTTAAATCTTCACTTGGGCAACTAAAACACGTTAGTACTTGAAAGTCTGCTAAACTTCTTAAGGTGTCAGTAGCTGTCTGGCTAATAGCTGTTTTTCATTTGCTTCTTGCTTTTAAAATGAAACTGCTCTGATTCTGTCAGCTACCAAAACCTGATTTTGTTTTCAGCCTATGAGTAATGTTGTCAAGAATTTTTTTTCCAGGAAAACTCTTTTTTTTGTGTCTGCAGGAAATTAAAATTAATGCAATTCAGATCAGTGTTTGTGTCTTGTGCTGCTGTTGTTAATCATCAGTGCACATTTGAGTAAGGACTCACTTGACTAAGGGCTTGCTATGAGGGTGGTGAGACACTGGAACAGGTTCCCACGGAAGTTGTGAATGTCCCATCCCTGGAAGTGTTCAAGAACAGGTTGGATGGGGCCCTGAGCAACCTGGTCTAGTGTGGTGGTGTCCCTGCCCACAGCAGGGGGTTGGAACCAGATGATCCTGAAGGTCCCTTCCAATCCAAACCATTCTATGATTTTCTGACTTGTGCTTGATAATCGCTGCTGCAATGGACTATTTGACACATGCAGTATACAATTAAAATCTGTAACACTGAAGCACAGAAATTAAGAAAAGACTTACAGTAACGCTATAACCACGTGAAAGGTGGTAAACTTTCCCTCCACAATTTCTAAATTTCAGTTGATGATGCCTCAGCACCCATTCGAGGACCTGGAGATGGCATGGAAACAGAGCAAACAGCTGGATCAGTGGAAGTAATCACTGGAGCCAACCCTACAAACCATCACATCCACCACAGCCCCCATAAAAAGACAGCCTCTTCCCTGAGTCCCGGAGTTCTGCAGCTGGGGAAAGTACATGCTGATACATCAGTGGAGATTGAAGCTATTCGAATATTAGTCCCCAAAGCAGCTATCACCCATGTTGTTCCAACTAAAAATGCTAAGGTAGCTAAATCTGTGGGACATAAAGGAGACACATTCCATCAATCAGATGGAGCCACAGATCCCAAGAAAGAACAGACAGAGCTGAAAAATGCAATTGAAAAGCTAAAGAATTCAGAAAAGCGGTTGTTACAGGATAAAGAAGGTCTCTCTAATCAGCTGCGTATACAGACAGAGGTAAGAAATTAAAGGCGTTTTCTCTCACACAGCTGAACTGTTTTGGTTTGTATAAGCAGTTTGTGCACGTGACTAAAGAGAACTGCTATGACACTCTAGCCTTGAAACAAATAGGTTCCCTTTTGAACTTATCAGCTAAGATATAGAGTAGAAGTACATCAAAGTATTCTGGTGCTGCTTCTCTGACAACAGATGAAAGAGTCAAAGACTTAGCTGGGAGAAACACACTAGATAGCTGCAGGGAAATGAAGCTTTCATGAGGAAAGATTTTGCTCCTTAATCACTAAGTGAAAAATGTTATGCTGTAGCAGGGTTGACTATAATTTTCTGTTTCATATACCTGTGGATGTCTTGTCTAATCCTTTGTTACCATACTGATTCAGGAGTCGAATACTACTGAAACTTTGTTTCCTGCAGCAAGCTTTCATTCTTCCTCTTTGACTGTTAGAATTTAAACAAGAATATGTTGGACGTGCATTAGCTCAAATGTTTATGCTTGCCTGGATACATCCCATTCTTCAAAGAGAAAGGCAATTTACTGTTAGCAATTTCCAATAATTTGCACTGCATTCTGGGAGTAGGAGTGTTTATTCTCTATTGATAGTTACAAGAGAGTCTGGTCTAATTCTAGGTCAATCGGGAGCTGAAGAAATTACTTGTTGCTTCTGTTGGGGATGACCTGCAGTATCACTTTGAACGGATGGCTCGTGAGAAGAATCAGCTCATCCTAGAAAACGAAGTCCTGGGGCGGAATATGGCTCAGTTGTCTGAACAATTGGAGCGCATGTCCATACAATGTGATGTGTGGAGAAGCAAATTCCTAGCAAGCAGGTATTCCCTCTCATGGAGCTGTCCTAACAGCATTCTCCTTCAGTCTTTCATCACATACACTCATTGCAGTGTGCTTACATATGCAGAGGACAGCCACAACAGCCATACTGACACCTATTATGAAATCTGAGAATACAGAAAAGATATAAAGAAAGTAAGCTCCTTGTAAATCTGAATAGTCCTGCTTTTCAGAGGTAATACAGTGAGTCCTAAACCTCCTAAAATCTCAACTACAGTTCTTGTCAACATAACAAGAGAAGCTCTTAATTTTGATAAAACTGCGTGCAGTTTAGGGTTTAAAAATGTCTTCTAGGGCAGCTGACTTTTCTTAATGGTAATTAGATTGCAACCCCTTCAGTATGATACAATCATTAATTTGAGAAGAAGCTGATGTGGTTAAGAGCTCTGCTTATAGCAAGTCAGGGATCTACTATGGAAGAAAGAGTAGGTGGACCTCTTTATCCAACACTGGTTCTGTTACTGCTCAGAACCCTACTGTTATTTCTCTAACCATAAAAGCTGGTCTGACAGTCAAAATCTCATTTGACAGTGGATTGGACTTTAAACTTGCTAAGTTTAGTTGTCTTACCAGATCTGTAAATAGTGTTCTAGGATTTTTAATTTTCTACTATATTTGGATATAACTGACTTAATTATGATGCTTAATGTGTATCACAAAAGACCTTACTGCTTGAAGGAAATGGCAATGTACAGTCTCCTCCCTTTAATTTGCTGGTCTTAAGAAGTTTCAGCATATGGAGTGTAATGGTAACTTGTGTAACATATGGGGTGTAATGGTACTTGTAAGTCCTAGCTGGGCAAGAGTTACTACGCAAACTTGTTTTTTTTTAACATTATGAAGAGTTCTGAGATCAGGGCTGTGAGTCTCAGCAATGTGCTTAAAGTAACAGTCTTCAATATTGTAACATTCTGGTTCATTTTTATCTCATATTTCTAACTGGTTGGTGTTTAAATGTCATTCTGGGTTTTGCATTTGGAATATCACAGGCATTTGAAATGCCTGCTGGAGGGGTCAGTGCCAAGCCTCATGGCATAGCAAAATGTGACAATAGCTGTCTTGTGTGTAGCTCTTAAATACTCATATCTGACATCTGGTGACTGCCCCTGGGAAAGGCAAAGAGTTAAATGAATGCAGTCTATAGCCATAGCTGTCATTTTTAGAGATGAGTGAACAGATGTGATTACAGCATACTTGTGAGAATTGTTAGTAAAAGAAAAAAGTATTTAGCTTTTTCTTTCACAGGATCCTTGTCAACCATGTACATTTACCCAAGGTATTTTGAAATGTCTGTTACTACATTTGTATTAAGTGACCTAAGATTGTTTAAACTCAGTCAAAACATAATCTTGCACTGGTGTTGGCTGTAGTTGAACAGAAATTAATTAGGTTGATAAAGGCTCTGCATGGGGGAGAGGACAGAGAACAGCAGCTTAATCCTCAGGTTGAGCAGACAAATGATGATCTGTAGTAGAAAAAAGGTGACTTTCAAAATGTTCACTTGCACTGCTGACTGGAGATTTCTTCTGCAGGGTGATGGCTGATGAGCTGACCAATACCAGAGCAATTCTTCAGCGCCAAACCAGGGATGCACAAAGTGCAATCCAGGACTTGCTGAATGAACGCGATCAGTTCCGTCAAGAGATGATTGATACGCACAAGTATGATTTTTATAATCCAGACTACCTCTGTGAAAACTTCATTTTTGTCAGTTTATTTTAGGCTAGAGGAGAATCAAATAGCTTTCCCCTCTTCCAGTGATATTCAACAAAAATCAATTATGCTGATGTATAGTACCGTCACTTTCCAGTCTTAGAGCTGAAAGAGCAAAAGCAATAGAATTCTTTCTTCATTTCCTAGAGGTCTGAGGTCTTAGGGGTAATAAACTGTGGAACTGACATCCCTCATATCCTCAGGCTTTCTCTCTTTAATCACTTAGTGTCTTGACTTCAAATCTTTTCTGTTTCCTTCCAAAATATCAGAATACCAAAGAAGAGATTCTTCTACCTACATGGACTTTACAGTGCTTCTTCTGCCAGATGTCAAATAAGTGTTCCCAGTATTAATGTCCTGCGTTGGTGAGGCCTTGCCTTGGAAAATAGCCCATTTGTCTCCTTGTTCTTAAATACTTTTTTTGTTCATTTCTTTGGTTTAAGATACAGCTTGTGCAGTAAGGCCTGAGAAGAGATGATTCCTCTGAAGTGTGCTGCGTGCTGATTATACAGTATAGAATACAAACCCCAATAACAGTGCTTCTTTCCTTTCTGCACAGGCTGCTGGAGGAGCTCATGGTTTCTCTTCAGTGGGGGAGACAACAGACATACTATCCTAGTGCCCAGCCTTACACTACAACAGAGCTAGCAGCTGTGAATTGTAAGCTAGCCAAAGCTGTAAGCTCACATCTTCTAGGAAATGTTGGCACTAACAGTCCAAAAAAGACTTCAACAACTGTGGAGTTTTGCAATACCCCTGCTGAAAAAATGGCTGAAATGGTAAGAACTCTTGATGCATGTTTATCTTTATATTAAGGTTCTGAGTAAACGGATAGTTTGTTTTCAACTTGGAAAAAAAATGGGAAATGGCTTTTGAGCAGAAATTCTTCCTAGTTCTTAGAGAAGGAAAAAGCCCATTAAACTGTATAAAAATATCTTCAGTCTCAATTTTTCCATCCTTAGATGCTACGTGTACTGGATCCAGCTGCACGTCCAGAAACATCAACAGAAGTTTCTTTTTCTGAGACTTCTCCATCTTCTTTCCTTTCCACAAAGAAAAGTATTGGAAGGTTTCACCCATATACAAGATATGAAGATGTAACCTTCAATTGTTGCAGTCACTGTCAAGGAGAGCTGATAGCCCTTTAAAAGCCCAGCCAAGGCAGCTGCACATGCACTCTTTCTGAAGAACTACACTAGGGGATGTTCAGCAGGCTTCCCTTTGTCTTTTTGCCATAATGGGTGGGTTTAGCATTGGAAATTACGTGGTTTCTGCTTCTCTACCTCTTGAAGTTAGAGATTGACAGGATTTCCATAGTCTCTGGGATAGTTCTACTACTTCTCAGTCTGGAAAGCTACTTATTTTCTTATACAAAGGCAAGACAAAAAATGTAATGCTGGTCCAATTTGTAGAGCACGGAGATGCTCTTGACTATTTAACGTTTATAGTCTTATTAGCAAATCTTAATGAATTTCTCTTTAGAGGGAGACAGAAGTGTAACCATACCAAAGCAAATCAAGTGCATCAGTTATGTTGAAATTTAAAAATAATGGTCAGTTACATGCTTTTTTTTTTTAATCTTAGCCAAGGTGATGAACTGTCCCCAAGTCTATGTTCAACCCTTTACATTTAGTTATAAAAAGGAGTATGTGCAATGATTCTTCATAGCTGTAAGTTCTGAAAGCAAGAGTATATGCAGTGTCAGCCCTCCTGTCAAGGAGGAGATGAAGCTTGAATGAACTCTAGGTATAATAGATAAGTAGTAACTGGGTGCAAGTGGATTCTAGAAAACTCTGTGGGGTGAGATTATTCTTGTGTTTCCATAGAGTTGAAATAATGGCTTTCCATTGTGTCAGCTTCTAGAGTGAAGCTGCTGCATAGCTGGTCCTCAGCAAGGGCAGACTGACATACTTCCTTTAGTACACAGCATTGAAGCCTGGCCTGGAATTAGGACTCAGTCCTTGCCCAAGTTCTTCCTGGTTATTATGGGAAGATGAAGATAAGCACTAAATTTGCACAAACACTGTTAAAAAAAAAAAAGTATTTTTTTACTTGTATGGTTTTATAATCTTGATGTAGATTTGAAGTTCTTGACATAGGTTTGAAGAGAACTATTAGGAGACAATCTGCTAAATCCAAAGAAGCCTATTTACGTTTCTTAGTTTGACCCCCAAATTTATTATATGAAGCTGTCTAGTTTAGGGAAAAGGTTTCTGAAATGGTTGTTTTTACCCAATTTTCCTTTGAATCTCATACCATGATCAGAATATGTAAACTGTTAAGTTCTTGCTGTTGCTGGCTCTGCCTTGGTTTGCATGAAGAAAGCTACAATAAACTTCCTTTGCTTGCTTTCAAGTCGCAATTTTGGATTTAATGAAGTCATATTTCTGACTCTGTTTTCTCTGTAGCATAAAAGGAACTATATGACATTGAACTGTAAAACCCTTCACTCTGCTGTGTGAGGCAATGAACAGAGAAGCACTTCTTTTGTAGTTTTCTGCAATTAGGGAGATGGTGTGTGTGAACCTTTGCAAACATTCCCCCTGGATTTGCTTGCTAGACACAGGAAGCTCTTCTTGCCCTTGGCACCAGGGGAAGGTACTGGAAGGAGGAAGGCACCTGTTACTTATGTGTCTTATTAGCACGGGAAATTTTCATTTTGTATCCATGCTCACTCTCTATGCTGGCAAAAGCTGCAACACAGCAGCCTCCAGTCCACCACCAGTGTTCTCAATATGCCTGTAACTAGCTCCAAAAATAACTGAGAAAAATACTACCAGCAAATCTGCATCCACTACACTTCTGTCTGTTGCAGTACTCCCAGAAAACACTGTGAATGTGGAAATATTTAAGAGCAATGCCAGGACCATGAAATCTGCTGGGGCATATAGTTGGACAGAATGCTCCTCTTCTTTCACCAACTTTATGATTTCATGAGTGACTTCGGCATGTTCTCTATCAAGAGTTCACATGTTAGCTGGGTAAGGTGACATTGTTTGCTAAATTTATTATAATAAACATTGACATTTATATAAGGAACTTAGCTTCCTTACTATTGGAACAGGTCATAATTTAAACATGGAATAGAAAACTACTGAATATGACTCACAGAAATAAGTTTCAAAACCTGTTGCACGTTCACCTACACATTAGTCTTCAGTGACCACTTTCCAGGAACCTAAAAGAACACAGTCCTCTGGTCTAAAGCTGGTCAACAGATCAATAGGAGGTGGTACAAGAAACATCATTTTCCAACAACATAACACCTTGCACAGTCTTAATCACTAGCAGCATCAAACAACAATATTAATCCACTAGAAATTCAACATTTTACACAGTAGCCTGCATCCAGGAATCCATGATGGAGCTGAGTATAAAGTGCCTTTTAAAGAAGGGAGTTGCCATCCTCATACGTAGATCTTGCACTCATTTAAATTTGGTTAAACCAAGAAGATCCCTGAGTTATGCATTAAAGCAGGCTTTTCAACTAAATTACAAATAAATAGATAGGAAAATCATTGTCACTGAAGGTAATTGTTAAACTTGTTTGAAAGCTTTAAAAACACCACAAAAAGTCAGTAGCTGTAAAGAACAAAAACTCAAGCCATAAAAATTAAGAAGATTGTCACCAAGAACTCTGGGTACATCAAATTTTCAACCGTAATGGTCTGTGAAGCAAAAGGATTTTGGCTTTGAACTAAATATAGTGCATGTTCCGCATCCGTCTTGCTCTTCTGGCTTCTAATCTAAGCTGCCTGGCTCTCTCTTTAGCAGCTAGTTCTGCTGCTCGTTTCTCTTCTCTCTTCCTTCTCAGCCAGCTGTGGAGAGAGAAAGGACCAGAAGTACTGGCAGTTGCAGTTTCAAGTTTTACATCAACCATTCCAAGGAGACTTGCCCCCTGCTTAACTGGAGCCCACCCTCTGTCTTGTAGGGTGAAGTTGGGTGTCATGGCTGAGACAGTCTAAAAGCCTGCCACACCCAAACACAGGAAGAACTACTTTCCCACCCATCCACCTTGAAAAGCAAGTCCTTTGGAGGCATGGTACCCCCGAGAGAACTGAATCTGACAACGGGACTCATTTCAAGAACTGCCTTATCAACACCTGGGCTAGGGAACATGGCATTGAGTGGGTGTACCATATCCCTTACCATGCACCAGCTGCAGGCAAAGTGGAACGGTGCAATGGATCATTAAAAGCCACCTTGAAGGCGCTGGGTGGGGGAACTTCCAAAAATTGGCAGCAGCATCTAGCAAAGGCCACCTGGTTAGTTAACACCCGAAGCTCCATCAATCGAGCTTGCCCTGCTCCCATTTTGTTAAACTGGATTAACTTTATGCTCATTCAATGGACTGAAACAACCCAAGCTTGCTCCAGGACAGGCAACAAGGGTTTGGGGAGAAGATCCCTTTTTTAGCAAAAGCAATTCACTCTTTTCAGCTCAGGTTCTGACAAGTAATTTCACAGCAGTGAACAAACAACATCAAGGACTGATGATGTATTTTTGCTAGGGTGTAAGTTTAAAAGGACATATTCATGCAAAATAAAAATCCCTCCAAAACAATGAGGACTTCAGCAGCAAAGATGTACCATAAGACAGCTACAGTTTTGACCTGACAGACTACAAAGATTTCAAACATGGTTCCTTAGGAATGACCCTACTCACTCTCTAAAAGCTCTGTCGCATTCCTCTGCCCTTGGAAAATAGGGCACTTCCTCAGCTTGGCGTCTCAAAAATTCTATCCGTTTTTCTCTCACGTATTGTTGGTGCTTTTTTTTAAGCCATAACCTATAGGCTTCTTCTGGATCCCTGCTCCCCTCCTAGTTAATAAAAAAGACACATATACACAAGGCTTATCAGTAAATGACCTTTGTAATAATCACATTATAATAACTTGTTTTGTATTCTGCTGGCATGTCCCCTCTCTGAAACAGACTTTATAAACACACGAGAGCATATGCTAATCTGGCACAGAATATCAACATGAGCAAGCATTCAAAGCACTATGTTGAAAAAAGTACTGAATTTAGCTTTTCAACCCCATCCCTTTAAGGCAGAAGAACTTTAGAACAGCACCCGAATCTCCAGGTTTTGATCAGGTCATGTGCATTAACTGCTTGCTAGCAAGTTCTGATGGTAAGGAACACACTCCAAAGAGTCTTCTGGCTGCTTGTTCACTGCAGGGTTCAACCAAGTCATTCTCCTGCTGTATAGGAGCATCACTGTATCTATCCCCTGTGATTTTATAGTTAAGTTCATGTACGCTGCTTCTACAATGCAAGCCACCCTGCCAAGCAGAAAAGTCCTAAACGTCCAAGTCTAGCTCTTCACTGAAAACAATGTAACGAGAACATTTCCCATCGCTGTAAATTTTCATACACTTAGCTAAGAACACAGGCTTAGAATTTGGTTTTGCTATTTAACAAGAGCACTATAGATCCCAGTTCCGCATTAGGGAGCCCTTACTTTGATGCTCAGCTCTTCCAGCTGTTTTGCACGACGAATTCGCTTTTCTTCTTGTAGTTGTTCTTTCTTCTTCTGTAACCACGCTCTAAAAACTATGTCATTCTCTCTTCTCCTCTCTTCTTCTAGTTCCCTTTTCCTTTCTTCTTCCTTAAGTGGAAGCAAAAGTGTATAAACTTAGTTTTTAAGAGAATGATCTTAATCTTCAGAGACTGTTGCAGGCAATAAATAAGCCATGTGAATTGCATGAGAGACACACTAAAATACAGATGAAACAGGAATACTCGAAAACTGCATCACAACTGATACTACCTTTAGGAAGAAATTGCTTGGAGCACTTCTGTGGTTTGTGATATATTCACATACGTTCACTTTTCTAACCCTTTTTGTGGATTAGACTCCATTTCCATGACACATCTCAACTCACAGACATTTAAAGAGCATCAGGTGAAAACTCTTAAAATTAAGTCTGCCCAATTGCTCTGATTAGCTTAGAATCACTTTAAATTGATGCATTTTTAAAATGAATGCAGCCCTCAGGCTTGATGGACCACTAAACCCTAAAGGATTTTTAACCACCTATGGATTGCAGGCACCACCTTATAAATAAGGAGGGTTTTTTGGAATGAAGTTGTAATGTATTTACTTAAGGAGTATTAATAGCTTCAGGCTTTTTTCAAGTGTACAAAATGAACTGATATGTACAAAATTGAGAAAAGTTTCTTTTACTTATTAATTACATTTTAGCTAATGATAAGTATCTACAACGAGGGGAAAAGTTTTCAATTAATGCTTCAGAAAGCTCATTAGGACATTTTTTACCAGGATTTACTCTCTTTGACACAAAAGCTACAATCACTACTCATTTCAACACTTTGAGAAATCTAATCTTCTTGCAAGTGTTCCTCCCACCTACACGCAACTTTCAGATATCCTCCAAACTTACCATTTCTAATGTATTGGAATGAAAGAAACCCCACCAAAATGAAGCAGATGGATTCCAGAAATGTCAAGAAATGTTTCATGCCCATGAAATCCATCACAGAATGGAAGAATTCCATTCCAGAATGAAGAAATAAGGTAACACGTCCTTACCTTTCCATAAGTCAGCCAACAAAGGAAGAAATTTAGCACACACAGTTAGGAAAAATAACCTTCCTTCCCCTCACCACACTACCTTTTACTTTAAATACACAGAGCATGGTGTCAAGAGATCTAGTCTTGTGTGCAAAAAGAAAACACTTCAATTGCTTGTCACATTTCATACCCCTCATTACTGAGCTGAGCCTCAGCAACCTTTTCAAATAAAGCAGGCTAGAGCTATTACCACAGATAGAAAGCAACCTTGGAAGCTACTTAGCCAGCTTAATTAGTACATCATGGCACAGAAAAATGGCAGATGCTTCGTGCTCTTTTTATAGAGCAACACACATAGCAAGTTACCTTTTTGTAATTGTATCATCATAATGCAAAGAGAAGAAATTAAAAGCCACCTTTTAACTCTGGTAAGGATTTCTGAAGTCCCCATTACAGCTGTCAGGGCTGACTCTCTATTAGATAGGATTTTTTTTCTGCATAAGGAGCTGAGAAAGAATTAAAAGTGTTCTAACAGTCACTCTGCTGTGTAAATGTTATATTACGACTGAACACTCTCCCATATGATAATTTCCTAATTCATACCTCTTGAGTACCCAAATGTGCCCCTGCCTTACTGTGGTTAATGTAAACTTCCTGCACTGCAGTGTAATATGTGCAGATGTGACACCACGTGCTACATTCCATAAACTGTGGGGCTGTAACAGAACCTAGGTAGAGAAGAGAGTCAAGAAGCAAAAGCAGTAAGAAAAATAGAACAGAAGAAGGCCTATTTATGAAGGATATATTAAATAAATACTTAATTTCTCCTCTGAGCAAGGCATGCTCCTATGCCACTCTGGGAAAGGAGTTTTGAGAGATTCTATACAAACCCCAGAGTTTTATTGTTATTATTATTATTATTATTACTACAACTACTATTGCTGCCTCTTTTATCAAGGAAGAATGGAGTAAATACCCTGAGCACGTGGTCATTGTGGAGCAGAGGTATAGAATGGTCACTGTGATTTCCTTTTCTCTAGATATTTACCTCTCTCCTCAGTCTTTCATTCCTTTGTTCTATCTGCTTCCTTAATTCTTTTTGTCTGGGAGTAAGAGTGTAAGTGGAGCTTTTCGGGGGCACGTGTGCAGACTCAGTCTTCTGTGGACTCTTCTGTTTTCCCAGATCCCTTGCAGCATTCAAAGCAGAATCGGAAGAATGCTTAGAGTTAGATGGAGGCATTTCTTTCATTTGAGAGGCAGTGTGAACAGAACTGGAGAGCGAAGATTTTGGAGATGTTTGTTGAGTTTCAATATCTGTAAAAGAAACACTTATTGGGGGCAAAATGCCCTGGCTTTCAATATCACGTAAACTTAAGAGTTCAAACTTTCTATCTTTTTCCACCAGGATTTTAGGATCTGTCGTTTCCTCATCTGAGCCAGCACGTGCTGAAAGTGATGGGCGTTTCTGTCCCACGTCATTAGAAATATGCAGCTGAGACAGCCCCCTTGAAACATCGTCTCCTCTTGCAAGGTCATTTTTACCAACTTCAGCATTTTCTGGAGGAGGAGCTTGAAGATCCACCAACTCATCCTTAAATTTTAATTTCCGTTCTCTGTTTTGATCCACAGGAGCCTGATTTTCCAGCTCTTTGTTGGCTTCTTCAATCCTTCCCAAGACGTAACGCTTTATTTCTTCATCCTCCTCCTCATTCAGTTCCTGCTCATTTTCCAGCTTGGATTCCTGGGTAAAGCTTTCTCTCTCAGTATCAGATTCATAGTCCTCCTGTTCAATATCTGCCCCAGATTCCAAATATTTTTTACTAGAGTATATCACTTTCACTTTTACATCTGCCTCTGAAAATTGATCTAGATTTTCTTCCATTTCCTCATTGTCTTCCTCAAAGCTGTCTGCAGCTTTAGGAATTTGTGCTTCAATATCCTCTTCATTTTCTTCAGGATTCTAAAAAAATTAAAATAAACTAGTCTCTTCTCTCAACAAAAGAACAGTTATCAAAGAAAGAGAAAAGAAACAGCGAGAGAGAAGAGCAGTACAAACTACCTGCATTCTAAACCAGGCTGTCAAATAGTGCCTGTCATAACTAACAGCTTTTTAGGCACTAACAAGTCTCTTCATTTTCTTCATGTTCACATTTGCACAAAGTTTAACTAAACAGTAAAGTGATTAGTGACAGCATAAAACCACAACGAGTGTTGCACAAACACTTAGAGGAACCCACAAGTACTTTTGAAAAAAAAGTATCATTTTCAATGAACACTGAATTGTCTGCTTTAAGGATATTATAACCAAACTAACCAGTTCAGTGAAATGTTTTTCACTGTAATTCCAAATAACCTTCCTTGTCAAAATTCAGTGAATGCACCTACACATTTCAAGCAATACTGAATTTGTGCCTATGATTCCAAATATTACTCAACTTTGTCTTCTAAATAACACAGCTAGCACTTAATGCAACAAATACCTCTTTTTCACCAAGGTTTTGTTTTTCTTCTTCATCAGTTAGGCATTCAGGGTCATTTTCAAAATCATCCTCATACTCTGAATTTTCTGTTAAATCACCAACATCTGCTGGATCTCCTTGATCTTCCTTTTCACTCATTTTGGTGATGTGTTAGTTTAACACTACAAAAAGAAGAGGGAATAAAATGTTTTCAAACTCTAGTGACACACAAATACTGATGTCTTGTGATACCCACATCAAACTTGTGAGTAGTATTAATACAACCATGTCAGACAGTGCCACAGCACCTCAGGACTAAGGATCACCGATGGCTTATAAACATGAATGGTTTTGGTCTTTCCAGCTCCGGCTACTGGGAGAGGGTTTGAGTTAAAGCAAATAAAGGTGATTTAATGTCTCTGACAGAGCTTAAACTAGAACTCATGATCTTTTAACAGTTAGCCTTGTGCTTGGACAAAGAGACCACTATTTTATGTTAGCTAGAAGTGCTACAAACTTCTTGCTTGTATCTTACCTTGTTTAAATGCAATATAACTTTAAACACTCATTAACCTGTTAATCAGGCTGGATATATTCATGCTCATGACAAAACTGAAGATGAGCCACTGTAAGGACTGAATCTTTTAAATCATCTTTGGACTGCATAGCACACAGGTGCCACCAGCTCCTGAAGGACTGCTTAAACGTCAGTGCTTGGTGCTCCGGGCTGACTGCGTGCTGCTCCTCGGCTCGGCTCACTCAGTACAAGGCATCAAAGACACAAAAGGTTAAAGATGTGGACATACTCACGAGCCTAGAGAGCTGATTCTGCTCTTTTTACAGCTTTAGCCCCTCATCATTCCTTCAATAATTTATTACTTTTTACAAAAGCAACACAGAAGAAGACAACATTGATTATTCAAAAGTTCCTGTTCTTTTTGTACTGTCTGCTGTAGGCTGGGAGTTGCCACTCCTACATATCTCTAGTAGGACAAATCTGTGTCATTTTCAACCTACTAAAGACCATGATTGTTGTGACAAGACAAGGTGTAATGGGTACAAATTAAAAGAGAGTAAATTCAGGTTAGAGATTAGAATGAAATTCTTTGCTGTTATGGTAGTGAGGCACTGGAACAGATTTCCCAGGGAGACTGTGGCTGCAACATCCCTGGAAGTGTTCAAGGCCAGGCTGGATAGTGCTTTGAGCAACCTGGTCTAGTAGAAGTTGTCCCTGCCCATGGCAGGGAGGTCACAAGTTGATGATCTTTAAGGTCCATTCCAACCCCTTAACATTCTATGACATGATATGGCAAGACAATATGGGGTGTAAGAGTTAGCTCTGACTCTGGATGGCCCTAGAGCAGCAAGACAGCTCTTCTTGTGTGACCATCCTGCCCTTCCAGACAAGGATCACAGAATCAGAGAATCAAGAAGGTTGCACCTTCAAATCCATCTATGCATTTTGTAAAAACCCTTTCATCCAGCAGATATTGCTTAAATTTTTCCAAGCTTTTAAGTTCTGATGAGCATTTCTGAGTTCTCAGTTATTTATTCTCAGGAACACCAGCTCTGCTTCTTAGAACTCTGTATTCCATGCTGGACAAGACTGATGCTCTTTTAAACCTCTAAACTTAGTCAAGATTTGTTTTAGAGGAAAAAGCGGTAATAAAGCTGGGCATTTTTTGCTGCAAACTTGTTTGTACAGAAACTTTTGAAAGCTCTTCTTTTTCTTTGATTCACATGTTGTTCAAGAAAATCTGGCCATTTTTCCACTTCTTTTTAGCTACCACTTGCTACTGGAATCACTCATTCACACTAGATTTCTCAGAATTTAAATTTTTAGAGCTCATTCAGACTGTTGCCTTGGCTTTCCACACCGTATCTATTTCCATCATGTTTTTCCTGCACCACCTCATATGACATGTAATGATTTTTGCTGGCAAATGCCCCTTGCTTCACAAATATCTTTGGTTTGGGTGATGACATACCTGGGATCTTAATGGAGATTACTTTGTTCTAGTGCATATTCAGCACAAAAGAACTATTTCTCTGTGACTTCATTATTATGATAAGTGGATACAAAGGCTGCACAGATGAGTTGTGCCTTTAACAAAACATGCTCACATCAGTCTGTGGCACTCAATACAAACACGCTGAACACGCTGTTCAATTAATTTAGGTTAAGTGCAATGATGGGGATCAGCACAAAAATCAACCTTTCGTGTTGTAAGATAACGTAGCCATGGCTGAAGAGAGAATTTCCAATTCAATGTCCTTGTTTTATAGAATCATAAAATGTTAAGGGGTCAGAATGGACGTTAAGGTCATCTAGTCCCAACTTCCCCTGCCATGGCCAGGAACCCCTCCCACTAGACCGGGTTACTCAAAGCCCCATCCAGCCTGGTCTTGAACACTTTCCAGGAATGGGGCATCCACCATCTCCCTGGGCAACCCATTCCAGTGTCTCACCACCCTCACAGTAAAGAATTTCTTCCTTATATCTAACCTAAACTTCCCCTCTTTCAGTCTGTACCCATTTCCCCTTGTCCTGTCACTGCTGTTCCTGACGAGGAGTCCCTCTCCAGCTTCCCTGCAGGACCCTTCAGATACTGGGAGGTTGTAATGAGGTTTCCACAGAGCCTCCTCTTCTCCAGGCTGAGCAGCCCCAACCTTCTCAGCCTGTCTCCATAGGGGAGGTGCTCCCATCCTCTTACCAACCTCATGGCCTCCTCTGGACTTGCTCCAACGGTTCCGTGTCCTTCTTATATTGTGGGCACCAAAAAATAATGAATCAACTCCTATTCTATTTAGGGTATTATGATGTAAAGTGATTCCGCATTAAGAGGGACCAAAACTATTCAGAAAATCTCAAATCTTCATCTTCACCTGCTTCTGTTCTACGTGGGGTGTGTCCGTGGGGGGTGTGCGCGGCCAGCACTTGTTCTGCACAGCTCAGTAACACCTCTGCGTGGTTACACTCGGGCACAGCCACAACAAAAGGCGGGACGGAGCGATGGATTTCTGTCGCTTTGTCCCTCTGCACTAAAACATACACACATACACAGACCCACGAACCCGAACCTCACGCGGGTGCGGTGGGGAACGCCCTCACCAGCATTCCCTGCTCCCCTGGGACACGCCGGGCGCTGCCGCTCCCGGCCGGGGCCGGGGCCGGGNTCCGCGCACCGACCTGCAGCGCCGGCCAGCGCCACGGCGGCTCCCGAGGGACAAACGCCGCCGCCCGAGGGACGAACGCCACCGCCCGAGGGACGAACGCCTCCTCCCGCAGCGCCGGTGCCGCCCGCGGGCGCGGGCACGGGCACGGGCAGGCAGCACCGCCCCGTTGCCATGGAGACGGGCCTCCGCCCCAGGGCCCCCATCCCTGCCCGCTTTTCCGGGTGGCACAATTCCACCTAACGCCTGGAAATTGTCGGGAAGCAGGGCGCTGAGGGGAGCGGCGGCACATACACCCCACCAGGAGAGGGGCAGGAGTGCGGCAGGCGGCTCGCCCTGTCCAGCCGAAAGCCCTTCTTTGATTCTGTTAAATTATGCACTCCTCAGGGAACAGCCTCAGTTTGCGTGTTGTATTATTCATCATGCTCCGGCTGGCAATGAGCAATCGGATCAGCCCAAGAGCCAGCAGTGTCAGAATTTGGTCTTTTGTTAATCACAGAATCATAGAATCGTTTGGGTTGGAACGGGATCTTGAAGTTCGAACCCCCTTGCCATGGGCAGGGACACCTTGCACTAGACCAGGTTGCTCAGAGCCCCATCCAGCCTGGCCTTGAACACCGCCAGGGATGAGGCATCCACAGCTTCTCTGGGAAACCTGTTCCAGTGTCTCACCACTAATGAAGGCAGCACTGAATCTCCAGAGACACACCTCTCTGTGTTAACCACACACTGCTCCTTGAACTTGGAGATAGGGAGGGGGAAAAAAAAAAAAAAAGAAAACAGGAAAACACCCTGAATTAATTCCCATCTGGAAAAAAAAAAGGCCAAAAAACCCCACACTGATTTACCTGCGGGGCCAAGGGGGGTGGCAGAGGGAGAAGGATCAGACTCCTCAGTAGAGCTGGAGGGAGGCGGCAGGTCACAGCCTCCTCTAGGGAGGACCAAACACCCCACAGGTAGTGGACGCTGTGTCCCTGAGGTCAGCAGGTTCCCAAAGAGCTGTGTGACCACCAGACCTCCCCATGGAGCACACACAGAGCTCACTGCGACGGCAGGCAGCTGTCAGCAGCCGTTCAGGGTGACCAAAGTTCACTCAGCATCACAAGATGCTTCCCCAGCACTGCATTTTGGGGGAGGACCCTCTCCTACCAGCCTGGGCTGCTGTAGCATGGCCCCCCCCGGGGGGAAAGAGGGAGAGAGGGAGGGAGGAAGTTCTCCTCACTGGCAGCACTGACGTGGTGCCCATCACGCTGTCCATCACACAGCCATGGCCCCAAGTTCTGAATACACTGGCCTGGCAAAGCAAAGGACAGTCTACAAGGCCACACACCTCAGAGGGCAGCACCTCCCCTGTACTAAAGGGTTAATGTTAATGAAAGAAAATACAGGCAGAAAACAGCCATGAAGCCAGAGCTTTGATAACTCTCAGAGTAACTCAAGTAGGGTCACCCTTTCACTCAAAGTCACGCGGGATAGAAAAGCTAAACCTCTTCGAGGTGGAGTTCAGGAGTTCTCTGAAGACATCTGTCATCATAAGCCACTTGCCATAGCAGGAGGCTGAACTCCATGACCTCAGGGTTTCTGCTCATCCTACACCATGCAGTGAAAAAGAAAACCAGGTTTTGACATTGGTTCCAGTGGGCTGGAAGGGCTCCCTTATACTTACCAGAGATAACGCTCGGGTACCTGCTTGGCAATGGTTCCTGCTGGACCTGGAAAAACTTCAACCAGTGGTCTCACCCAGGGCATGCAGTTATCCCACCCTTGAAGACAATATGCCGAATTTCTGATTTTCCACATTTTGTAGATAGGTGTTTTGACAAGTTCATAGCAGACTGAAATACGGAGAACTGGGCACAATACCAAGGCTTTCTGCTCTGCTTTTGTTTAAGACTATTCTTCATCTTAAAAGCCAGTGCTATCCCTTCCATTCACAAGAGATGCTTTATGTGACTAATTACAAATCAGCATGATTAAGACAAGGATTAGACCCCATTGTTGGAACGTCAAGCTGTGATGTCTGATAATAATAACGTAATGATTTAAGGTCAATTGAAATTCATGCATGCATTCATTAACCCACATGTCATTAAATGCAGGTTTTCAGATGTCCCCATCTGGGAGGAAGCTGCAGAGCGTGGTTATGAAAAATGCAATAGAACAACAGTAAAGCAGTGTGGGGCTCCAAGCACAGACCCCGACATGCTGGCTGCTCTTTTCCATGTCACGAATGCATCAGACACAGTGTTCAGGGGACAGATTCACGTAGAGTGAGTGCGTTTGACAGAGAAAGGCTGGGTGACACCTCCAGAGCAACGTTAAACAAGCACCTTAACATCTTTGCTATGTAGTGTAGGAAACAGTTGACACTGTCAAAAGCCACAGGCAACAGGGTTCACAGCATCCAGTCTCCTGCCCCTTCCATAGCCAAAGTCCCTCTTTCCTTCCCAGTACTTGGCTACGATCACACCCACAGAGAAGAAAACGCAGCCGCTTCCACACGGAGCCCTTCCCTTTCCCTGAGAGCACCTCCAGAGCAGCCGGCTGTGTCACACATGCACACAGCCACAGCAGGGTTTGAGCATAACCCTGCTTTGCCCTGGCGGGCTCTCACAGCCCTGCTAGCCCAGGGGGGAGGACAGCAGTGGGTGCTGCTCCTGAAACAGCAGCCTCTGGCAGCTCTATTTCTCACTTTTTGGACAGAAAAAGCCCAGCACCCAGTCTCTCGCTGTAGCAGTGATCCCAGCAACTACACCTCATCCTACCAGCATCATAGCAAGCCAGTGCAGGACAGAGATTCAGTGGTAACACTCACCTCCAGCAGCCCCCAGCATCAACTGGAACAAAGAAACAGCCGCAGCATCCCAGGCAGACAGCCGCGTGTAGTGTTTATCTCATCTCCGCCAAACTGCACTGCGTGCTCTATCTCCAGCACAGAAATTCCGCTCCTTCACAGCAGCTGTGTGCCCCTTGCAGCTCTCTCAGCTGTACACGATGTGGCAGGATGCGATGGGAGGAGCAAGGATTGCCACAGTTCACGTGGACTTGCTTCACTTGCAGGCGAGAGCAGCCTTTCACCAGCACCAGATGAGAAACACTTGAATCCATCTTAAGGATAATGCTGTATGACCTGTTAGTTATCTTCCTGACATATGCAAGCAGAGATTTTAATCCCCCAGTCAAGAAACTCATTCCTCCACAGCTGACTCCTCTATTCACCCAGGGAAGGCAGATGAATGAAATTCAGAACAGACCTGACATGCCACAGTCCTAACCTTCAGCAATAAAACTCAGCAATAAAGCTCTGAAGGAAACGTGTAAGAAAGCCTCCCCTCCCCCTTTCCTCCCCAGAACACCCCTTTTCTCTTGTTTCTGGTGTTGTGCAGAGGGCTTGTTGGGCTACTACCCACACAAACCACTGTGCCCTCCAGCCCACAAGCCATGTCTTCTAGACACAGCACAGGTAGTCTTCCAAGGCCATCAAGTGTGGGTGTGCCAGGACGGGGACCTTACAGCATTTCTCCTTTAAGGCCTTGTCTTGGGGTGACTTTATAATGTGCCTCAATTTTGTAATCAGGTCAACAGGAGGAGAAAGGTCCTCCTGCATAGCAAACCTACACCTGCTTTCCCTTACTGTCAGCCCCAGTTAAACTGGAGCATCCTGACCAAGGCTACCCTGCATCAGTGAGGGTAACTGCTCAGCAGTTAAGAATCCTCAATACAAGACACTTGCACAGAGTTATGCAAACCTACACAAGCCAGCAAGCAACTATCAGCTTCTTGAAGCCTTGCTTCTTTTTGCATGTTTTGTTCTATATTGTTTTTCTCTTTGTTACAAAGATGCTCAGAACAACCTGCAGCAGAGTGCTGTGGATTAGCAGGGTATCAAAATGGAAAAAAAAAAATACTGTCCACACATGATATCTCAGGGTATTTTTATTTCACAAAAATAGCTGTTTAATTAGAAACCAACAGTGTCCACATGGTTACAGAATTTCATAGATATCATTATTAACTCTGCATACAGCTCCAATCAGGCTCTATAGTCACCTCATCGCCACAGCAACAGCACAGCTCAGAACCTGAACAACATCCAGGTGTGGCATCCCTACATCGTGGGCCTGAAGACATGCACAGTGTAGCAAGCCTCTCTATTGCACTTACCACCGTTTCATTACTTTGGTACAAAACCCATTGATAATGCTGTAAGTCATTAGTTAATTTGTGACTTGCTTTTAAAATAACTGGGCTGTTCCCCAACAAAGATTTGATCTCTGTATGAAAAGTACAATTAAAATTGAGATGCTCCTTTTGGTCACTTGACAGGAGTGCTGTACACCCACTCCCCCTGCCTTGCTCCAACTGCCATCAGACCAAGGAACTCAAAGAACAGACTATCCCTGTCCCAGGACAGCTCATAAGCTAGCATTTCATGGCTTCAGATTATATTTTTTTAAAAACAAAAAACAGTAGAGGAAGGAATATATACAGGGGTGGCTTCAAGTTTCCATTTCAGGATAAGGCAGATAAGTTTACATGTGTAAATGCCAGTGCAGCTGAGCCCCTCTTTAGGGGGCTGTTTCAGGAGGCAGCCTGCAGAAAGAAAAGCTTGGGGGAGCGGGCTCCCCTGAGCAACCAGCCTGGAAGGGCTCCCTGGATCCCAGGCGGCACATGCCAAACACATTAATCATGCACCTTGAGTGGTAAAGGCTGAGGCTCACAGAAAGTGATGAGAAATGTCCCAGCTCGAGGGAAAACACCTTCCCAACCCCACTGCTGTGAAGTCTCCATGCCACTAAAAGCAGGTGATGAACCAAAGCTGCTTCTTCAGCTGGAAGAAGAAAGGAGCTCTAAGGAACACACAGAGAGAAGGCGTGGAGGGAAAGGCTGCATTGCACCTTCTTCCTTGCCAGTTCTCCTGTACACTTAAACTCACCACAACCTGCACAGCAACAGGGACGCTCCATAGGCATTTGTTGCTGTGCTGGTCATGCTGCCTGAGTATCCAGGTGGCCAAGCCCAGGACAACTCTGTGCAACTCCTCCTCAGTGTTGAAGCAATTTGGAAAAAATAAATTATTTTAAAAAACAAGTAAGAGGCAAGTCCCAAATTGCTTAAACTGAACGAAACAAAAGAATTGCCCACTCTAAACATTCATTGTTCTGCTCATGTGGAAAGAAGAGGTAGAACTAGTGGACAGAGACCCACCAGAAGCATAAAGGCATTTTAAAATAATGGTGGAAAAATGACAGACCATAAATCACCGTTTTTCAATGCCTCAGGCAGTCATTCTGCTAACTACCATAATTGAAGGTGTCAATTTAATCACCATAGTCACAATTCTCTAAAGGCACAAAGAATAGCTTAAAATCCTGTGAGTTACCTTCCTTCTCAGTGCTACGCTAACACCCACCACTCCCCTGAAACAGTCCAGCCCCTGGGTTGTGAGGCAATGACTCCTGTAATCACAGGAACCTGCAGCCCTAAGGGACAAAGGCAAAGTTATCCAAGGGTCCCTTGGATTAGCATTTTGCCTATTTAAACTCCAAGTTTCCCCTCCAGCTTTACAGTCCCTTGGGCACAGGCCTTTGTGGCACAAGTAGTCCTGCTGATAGCCCATCCACCAGTGTCACAGATTGCGCCAGGACACAGTTATGTTTCTGGGGAAGCACCATGATCAGCTAAGGTAAACCTCTGGCAGGAGAGATGACAGACAGGAACAAGAGAAGCAGTACGAGCTCCTCAAGGAAGCACGTGCACATGCAGAAACGTCAGTGTACCAGTCCTCAAAACAGAGCATCCAGCATCACAGGGCAGCCTTAGTGACAGCCACACTGCAGAGCACAGTTCTCAGGCCACCTCCCGTTCCAGGCCTGGGGCTCTCCACAGAGAGGTCTGCTAGTGTGCCCTCATTTCTGCCCTGTAGCAGCACCTCATGACAGAGAGCAGCAGTTCACCAGGCAATCACAAAACTGCCTGCAGATGGACAGTGTTAGACTAAAACCTCCCAAGGTTTTCTCATTCTTTGAGAAAATTTACTGTTCTTTGCTGCACATCCCATATATGCAACAGAAGAACAAAAGGCATTTTAGAAAGAAGATATTGTTCTTACTTATGTAAGAGCTAATACATTTACCTTCTAAAATGTGCTACTAATATAGTATAAATATGCATCATATACCATTAAGGTGACTGCCTTGGGAAGAAAAGGCAGAGATTAAAAACAGACCTATATCTTCATACGTAGTCACCAAGAGTCTTTGCTTGGTGCACTACTGGCTTTCAGGAGATCTGCTTTGCATCTGCTCTCGTCTTCTGTAAGCTCTCACAATACTGCAGATGCCACTGACCAAGAACACCAGCGAGATGGCCGCAAAGTAAGAGGCGTAAATCATGAACTGCAGAGAAGAGGAAAAGAAAATAAAAGGAAGTAGTTAAACCAAGCAGTTAGCAGATTTATAAGAATGTTAATAAAATAAATGAGTTTCCTTCCTCTTCTAAAATATCAGGAATCAGTGGTTATTTCTCTGTCAAATCCTTGACCCAGAAACAGGTAGCTGAGAAGTTTTACAGCTTGGTTTATCTTCCTCCCTTCCCTACCTCCCATCAATAAAGCTAAGAGCATCTATCATACCTGGGTGAAGATGTCCAAGCCAAGCCCATTGGCATCCACGACAATCAAAGTGAGCAGAGTCTGAAGTGCTAAGGCAATGAAAGTATTGACCCCAAACACCAGCGCATACCGCTCCACACTGAGATTTGTAGCAATCTGGAACCTGGAAAGAAAGGGACGACCAGAAACATAAGGGAAAAAGCAGGGGAATGCATGAATGGCAGGAACATTTCTGGGCAGAACGACTATGCAACCTGAGGAGTTAAACTGACTGGTTTAGTATTTTCCACAGCTAAATTACATTGCACAGATAGTGTCCTTTCCTAAATAGGATCATGATGGACTAACTTAGAAGCTAGAAGAGAAAACACATGCAACCCCTCTTTTTAAAAACAAACAAACCACCCAACCCCCCACTGAGGGAGCCCTGTGGGTTTCAGTGTTACTGAAGCAGCCCTGTTGTCCAGTGTAAAGGGTCTTGTCACATGGAGAAGATGAAATGCACTCCGGCCCCAGAGAGCTGTTGGCAATCTCAAAGCTTCAGTCTGTTGCTGTGTGGTCCATAACCTCTTGCATCCTTCTAACCAGAACTCCCTTTGCAGTTGCCAGTTTCAGCATCACCCCTCTTACTGTGCTTGAGCTGTCTTGGAGTGATTATGTGGTTCAAAAGCAGCTATGCTTTCCCCCCCAAAGTGACAAATAACATTGAAGTAGTTTTCTTACAGGTTAGGGAAAGTTGATGCTTCAACCCAGGCAAAGCATTGTCCTTTCCTCATCTGTTAACACTCCACTCCAGCCACATTTATGAAAAACATCCCCCTAGCAATCAGCACTATCTAACATTTAGAAGCAGTCACTTCAGTGTCACAAGACTTTTAAGCTTGGGCACACTGCCAGCCAAATATATCTCCATGCCACAGTTTCCAATCTGAATCACAACACAAACCCTTGCAACAGACTCTTGTTACACAGAAAATGTGCTGCTTTCACACCAGCTGTAACCTTCAGAGCAGTTTACATCACAGAGATACTCACGTTGCTATTGTGATTAGCATCATGTAGATAATTCTGAAGATGACATAGGATGCATAGCACACCCAGATGTTACGAACAGTGTCCATGACATACACAGCAGCAGCAACAAGAAAGGAGAACAGGGCAAGTGCCACCTCACCCCACATTGCCCAGGATGTTTTTATGTGACCCACAACAACGACTGCAACAGCTCCTGTGAGGGGAAGGAAAGCATAACTCTTAGCAATTACAGTTGGAGCAATTTGGAGATGGTGTATTGGGAGCTCTACAGTCCCCAACAGCCAAACGTGAATGAAGTGGAGGACACAAATAGGAACACCTTAGCAGCTCTCCTTCCTGACCCCTCCCACACCAGGAATTATGCTGCAAACTCCCATTTACTTTTACAGAAACAGGAAAAAAATACATAGGTCAATGCTGACTGCCTTCAAAGTCTCCTCTTTGGCTCCAGAAGCACAGCAGCCCCAGGCCTCAGACCACTGCCAGTCAGTCCTCTACACTGGACTGTGGCAGTGCTGTCAATAATGGGGCAATTTCTATTGAGAAATACAAACCCTGGCTCTCAAAAGCACTCAACTAATTATTTAGTGGTGCTTTAGCAGAAGGTAGGAGGGACACACTATTCACTTTAATGTACAGCTGTTAGAGCTCTCTCCCAGGAGGCAGAAAAACCTACATTTACTGTCATCTCCACTCTGGGCTGTAAGAGTAAGTAAGAAGAGGAGTCCAAATCCACGTCTCCTGGGATGCAGCCTAATCACAGGCTGTAATCATGCACTATTGATTGTGCAAGAACAATCCTTTACAACCCGAACAGGTTTGTAACTCTGGCTGGATTTTATGAAGGGGGGGATGGAGAGAAAAGACAAATCACAGGATGGGAAAGCATGTGGTATTTCATGCAATTCAATGAGCAGACAAGGTGTGTTTCATGCACCATCACCATTGCAACTACTGAGAAGCCTAAATACATATTAAATTAATAGAAAATTCCCATTTCAAGTAGGCCTTGTTCTGCAAACAAGCCAAACAGCAACCAGCAGCATAATGGCTGTACACAGCAAACCAGACAAACAGCATACTGACAAAGGGAGGTTTACAGGACGTCTCTGAAAAACAGGATTGTGCTCTGCAATAGACCACTGCACAGAAGTGCTACAGTGCACTATCTAAGCTCTTTGTTGCCCTTACTTAGCTGGCCTGCTGTCTTAGAAAACCTTCACGCACACCAAGACTCCTTATGTACCATCAGTTTGCACAAGCCTGCAATCCTGTCAGGCCTCACATCAATCTTGCAGACTGGAGAAGAAGGGAGCTATGCCAAGGGAAAGGATTTATTTTCCCCCACTAAAGTCTTCTCAGTGCCTGCTGTGACACAACCTGACTAACATCTTATTCTTTGAAAGTCTGGCTCCCCCAGTAGCAAAACTCTGAGATGCAAAAAGAAGTTAAGTCCTAGAGCATTCTTCCTGATGTCTTAGCAATTCTGAAATTTGGGAACAGACATGAGGATCTCATGGCAATTCATGAAGTTGTACTCTCCCTATGTGCCCAGGTTGTATGAACCTGACACCTAATTAAGATATTCAGTCTCTGTCCTTCAATGAGACACATTCAGCTGATCCAGTGGTTTCACAACCCAACCTGATAAAGGATTGCCACACTCCATAGAAGGTGCAGGGATGCAACCTAACAGTCAGCCGATCTCCCTAGAAGGAATACTACTTCGCTTTCCCAGGACAGGGAGCTGACAGCTACATGAGTCACCATGCCAACCTAAACCCTTCTGCAGGGCAGGGATGGCAACAGCTCCTTATGCAAAGGTTGCCAAACATTGCCCCTAACTGAGCAGAGAATGACTAAGAACAATGAAAAGGGCAAATCAGATCTGGGATGCAGTAGAAGAGGTATTTCTAGTACAAGGAGAAGAGTGAACAGCATGTTCTTCTCTGAGGCTTCACTGAATAAAGCCAAGTGCAATTCTGGTTATCCACCTTCAAAAAGAATGCAACTCAAATCAGGTTTGGTGCAAAGAGGGGCTAATAAGGAAGAGAACAAAGAGCTTAAATTTACCAAAGAACAACTAGAAAAACCTGGCTTCTTTGGCCCAGAACAAAGATTTTGTGCTAAAATACAACCTTGGCATGACATCAGAGATAAATAAACTGCTCATTAATAAATTCAAACTGGAAATCAGGAGTCAGAGCATTTGAACCAGTGCCTAGGAAGGCAGGTCACTGCGTGCTCATTCTCAACAGGTGTTAGGACTTCCAGTCCTGTCACACAAGCTTTTAGCTGTGAGTATTAATTCATTAAACATTTTTTCTTTCAAGCAATTAATCTCTATCAACTGGAAGGACTTTTGGTTGCATCTTTTGAGCAGTTCAGGCTAATTTGCTTTTATAAAACATCACCCAAAATGATTAGACTATTTAGAAAAATGATACTTGAAAACAATCAAAATGGGAAACTAAAAAACTTCGGTTTTACAAGAGTTTAGGTCCATTGTTCCCAGGCCTTTTAAAAAAGGACCTTGTAATAAAAAATGTTCATTATAAGGTTTGAAGAATACCCCTCCTTATATATATATATTTTTCTTTTAAATTTTGCTGATGTTAGGCCACATCATGGGTCTTCTTTCCCTTGATACCAATTCTTCTCCTTCCTGGGACAAAGGCAGGATGGTAGAAGAAGCCAATTCAAACAAGAAGTAAAAGCCACAGGCTCATGCTAGAGTGGAGGAACAGTGTATGAGAGCAAGCTATTCAAGTGCAGGTTTAGCACACCAGGGACTGAACAGACTGAAGTTGCCAACAGTTTCAAACCCATTGTGCACTGGCTTTTAGAACTATAAACCAGCCACAGCTTCCTACTGAACTTCAAGAAGGGGCTGAGCATGCCCAAAAAAGCACTAATAATTTATTTGTGTACTTTGGTTTCTTTTGCCCCCAAGGAGGTGATGTCCACAGCAGATGATGGAACAATGACTCCGTCAAAGAAAAGAGACACGCTGCAGCAACATCTAGAAAACTTCTGTAAGGGTATGTTAGCTACTTTAAAAAGGTATTGCCCTAGTTCTGGTAATGAAACAGTATTGAACAACTTCATAAACAAATGCTTGTGTTGACTGACCTACCTGTCCCTTTCAAGTCAACCAACTTCTTTCATCTTAATAGCTTCTGCTCCTAACAGTGCTGAAATGACTAACCATGGCTCACGGCATGCTGTGTGTGTACAGGAAACCTTTGTACGCTCCTGGAGGAAAACCAAACATGCAGGACCCCATGTCTGACTGAGTTCTTGTTTAAGCATAACCCCACTGTCATAGTGACAGCCAAGAACACATAGTCAGCCACATGCCTGGAGCCTTCTGCCAAGTATTTCAGAATGAAGATTGGCTTGGGAGGCTCCTCTAAACACCTACGTAGAGGATTACGAGAATCAGGGCTGCTTCGGCGACTAACTCACACTGAGCACCTACCTGTGCATGTCAGGGAAGACTCACCCCAAATGCCAGGGTTTACCTCTCCTGCATGCGTGGGGGAATGTGAGGCACTTCCAAATCATGCTCTAACGACCTTGAGAGAAACAAGACATTTCTCATAGCAGAGCAAGAGCTATGCCAGAAGCTTACCTAGGAGCGTCGAGGCTGCCTCCACAGCACCATTGTAGATGTCTGCGCTGTGAGAAGGCAGCACCATCTCCCACAGGCCCTGAGCGTAGTTGATGACCTGAAAGTAGCCACAGGTGGACAGTGCCCACCACACGGACCAGCAGAGCATGGTCCTGGAGGAGTAGCACTGCAGGAAGTCCCGCCAGAGATCTTTGAGCACCTTTACGATGTCTACTTTCTGTTTCTGCATAAATAGGAGAAGGAAGGGGAAAGAAATGTTGTCTTTGTTTATGAATACTTCACACTGCTCCACAAACTTGCCCCTTTCAGGTGGTCTCATCACTGGTGAGTGACAATACCAATCCTGGACACAAACCCCCACAGAGTAATGAATAAAAAGCTTCCCCATCCCACAGTCTCTGTACCAACCAGGGCTGTATCCTTACATGCAGAGGAAGGGTTCAGCCCTAAGCACCCCTCCATCTCTGGCTCTCCCCAGAAGATAGCAAGGACAGACATATGTTATATGAGCAACTGAAGGGTGCCAGAGAAGAAACGCCAGAGAACAGGATACAATATCCACTTTAACAAGACAGGATCAGAAGCCAGCCATCTACATCATAAAGGGAAAAAAACCACTGACACTTTTAAGTCCTGTTTCAAATTCAACCAAATTTTGTAGCACAGAGAACATGAAAGGCACCAGATGACTGTATCTCTCCCCAAATAAGTTGATTTTCTTTAGTACAGGCATTTAGGGTTTATAAATACTCAAAGAAGCAATCTCATTACCACACACTCTACCGCTGTTCAAGCTCAACAAGGCTTCAAGAACGTGAGATATGTCACTTGGGGACCTAAAGCAAAACAGAAGCTACTTCCACCAGATACTGCTGTTGCAAAGGGCAGCTCCTGCACATACAAGTGCCCTGACAAATGGCATGAGATAAAAAATGAAGCTTTCCACTCCAAATCTTTCTAGAAAGAGCATGAAAGGGGGCAGACCCTTAATAAATAATTGAAAATAGATCTATTCCAGCAACAGGGGATGACAACAATCGAAATTGCTTTTTACATACAGGCTGTTACAGTCCTGTTCTTTACCACTTTATGCCAACAGCAGCAGAGGAAAAGAGCATGTCTTTACTTTGTAGACCAAAGTTCCTGGTTACATTTGCTGCATGCACACATGTAGAGAATCTGTGTAGACTCTGTAGGGCAAAACCCTTCTAAGTGTGAGCAAGAGGAGCAGTTACTTCATGCAAGACTGGGCAGAGCCCCAAGGCCCACCCAGCACCTCAGGCCCCTGTGAATTTGGATTCCCTGCAGGGAAACACACAGCATTGTCACAGGACTGAGCGATTGCACATTGTGCTGTCACATGTCCAGTTTCAGAGTGGTTTCCAGACAGCGGCAGCAACTTTGGGCTCTTGGCATTATGCCCTTTCCCTGGGGGAATCGTGCAGTGTGTGCCTGGGAAAGACTGTTTTCCATGAGCAATAAAACTATTTTTAAAATGTTTCTACTAAAACCCCAAAAGACCACAGCCTGAAACTTGTCCTGAACTCCCTTTCTTCCACCCTTCCAAGTGCCACTGATTTCTAAGCATCTCTACTGAACACCACACAGTCCCACCAGTGCTTTGCCGATGGCCTAACTCTTGCTCTGTGGATACCATTCTTCCAAAACACAACAGGACAACTTGGGAAGAGGTGAGCTTGTGGCAATGTGACTTTAGCACATAACTCCCAGACAGAAGATTTCACACAAAGCTCAAGTTTAGGTGCAGGAAAAAAAGGGAAGGGAACTGTCACACACACTGCAAAAACTGATCTTGCTGTTAAGCCCCAAGCATGTGTCTGATAAGCCAGAAAGGCCCACCTGCCCTGCCATGGCCTGGCAGTGCCTCTTCAGTACAATTATTCCTACAGGCATCCATGTTGGTGAAATATGGTTGCTGTTACCTCGGTAAGAAGGACAATTATCACACTCCAGTGCTCCTCAGCCTTCAGCACCTGGTGTAAGTGACCTCTGGGGAGTTAGGCAGGCGCACTTGCTCCTTTTCTAAACTTTTCTCCACTACTTTGGTACTACATGTACCCTCACAGGAGGGGAGTAAAGTAAACAAAAGGGACGGGTAAGTTATACATCAGTTGTTATTGGCACAGAATTTGTCTTAACAAATACCCTTCAGCACGTGAGCATAACTCGGGTAAAAATATCCTTGCTCACACAGGATCGTGCTGGATGGGGCAGGATTAATCCCTGGAATGTTAATACCTTTAATTCCCAGCTGTAGCTGGAGAAGCAGAAAGCAGCCCTGGATGCTGCCTCCCCCAAACCAGCTAACTGGGGCTTACTTGCTAAGAAATACCCACTACTGACTAATCCAGCAGTCGCGCTTACCTTCTGGCTCGTTCTCAGAACCAGCGCGGCCTCCTTCTGTCCGAGGAGCAAGGCTGGCCTCTCCCCAGGGCCAAGAATCCCCCTGCCAAGAATCTCCACGTTTGCATTCCCTGGAGCAGCGTGGCCAGCAGGGACCTGCCCAGCAGGCAGCTACACACTCACACTGGGCTACAAAACTGGAGGCTGCTCACCCAGGTGGGACCCAGCATGTCCCCCCACCAAGCAAGGGTCCCCACGCTTGTTTCCATACAAATGGCTTTGCCAGAGGTTATGCAGCCCTCAAAAGCCACAAGTCAGGGCACCACCTCAGTGTTCTCAGGGGCTGCATTAAGCTGATACTATGCAGATGTGCTTCCTGCAATTTATCCATATTCTGCCCTTCAATAACTAATCAATGCCTGCTTCCAAGTGCTCTCAAGAACTACTACAGTTTCCTTCCTAGACCAGTTTCCTTCCAGGGTTATATGATAAACCCCAAATATTACACAGCACAACTTGCACAACAGTTGAAGTAACAATGTCAAAATGTGAGTGCAAGAAGAATTGCCTCTTTTCTGCAAGTCACTGAGTGCATCCAGAAGAACACACAGAGTTTGGACATATGCTCAATTTTTAGTGACCCAGAGATGTCCTTTGTTTTTGTACCATTGGATGGCAATCTGATGCCCAGAGCATTCAAACTGCAGCCTTGTAAGACAGGGAGAGCAATTTCAGAAAAACTAAGGAGCAGCCTACCATGCTCAAACAGCAAAAGGATGCCAGTAATAATCTCCCCGCAGCATAAATAAGGAAGTGGGACAAGTAAAGGGATACTTTTTGCTGTAAGATATTACATCTCTACTGCTATGTACATATGTGCACATGTGACGACCACGTCAGTATGGCATCTTCTTCTCATGTAAACTCAGGGCACAACTCACCTGTTTCTCTGCTGAACGACCCTCCCCATTTAAGGGAACTTTTGTCTCATCCTCCCAGCCAGGTGCCCTCTGCACATCGGGATGATCTTGGACAGCCGCTCCATTTTTACAGTCCATGACCTTCATTTCACAACTAAGCTGCTGACTTGAGAGGTGGTGAAAGAAAAGGCTTTTTTGTGGCATGGGCAGGAACCACGCTGTGCCAAAGGCAATGGATATGCTGGTTAAGGAGATAACGTTCAAGCTGAAGAGGGACCATCCCGCTACTGACACAAGGATCTGCCCAGACACCGAGCCCACTGTGTAGCCCACCAGGGTGGCACTTCGGCAGTAGCTGGTGACCTTCTGGTACAGATTGATATCGACGACACTGTAGATGTAGGAATAATAGGCGATGTCGGTGGCAGTCCCTATCCCGTAGAAGAACTCAAGGAACTGGATGGCCCGCAGCCCCTGGGCGTACAGCAGCATGAACCAGGTGACGATGAGGCTCAGGCCCTGCAGCAGGACCACAGGCTTGTACCGCAGGTAGTCCGTGGCCAGGAACACGGGGAACAGCAGCGCCAGGTAGGAGTAAGTCCACACCGGGTAAATCTCGTTGAACACCTACGGAAGGGAAAAGGCGGCGGTGACCCCCAGCACTCACGTACTGCGAACAAAACACAGACACGCAGACAGACAGGCACCCCGCGGGGGTGGGGCTGGAAGGGAGGAAGGTACTCGGGGCCGCGGTACCTGGGTCTCGGAGAGGTTCTTGTGCGGCCCCAGCAGGTACCGAGTGAGGAAAGGCTCCGACGGCCGCACGCTGCAGAAGAAGCCGTAGGCGCAGAGCAGCGCCGTGGGCAGCGCCCAGCAGCACACGCCGCCGCCGGCAGCCCGGGAGGGGCGCTGCGCCGGCCGCCTCCCGTGCAAGTCCGCCATACCGGGCCGGGGCCGGGGCCGGGGCCGGGCCGGGTCAAAGGCGCTCCCGGGGCCGGAGGCGCCGGTGGCGGGCGCGGGCGCGTCCCGGTCACCTCCTGAGAGGAGACTCGGGCCCCAGCCCGGGGCGCTTCGCCCACGCTGATTGGCCGGCGCCTGGGGGGCGGGGCCGCGCACCGGCCTACGGTTGAGCAAGACCGCCCCTGTGGGCGGGGCCAGCGGCCGTGCGCGTGGGAAGGGCGGGGCCGGGCTGGGATAGGTGCCGGTGGCTCGCCCGCGGAGTTCCTCCGCTGCCCGTTCCTCCTGGGGCCCGCACGCGCCTTTCCTGGAAACCCCCTCAGCAAAGAGATCCCTGCCTGTTGTGCTGCGCTGTGCTTGTTCGTGCTTTCCTGGCCCAGACGCGTTCGGCCGCTGACCTCTGCCGCTTTCTTCCCTTTCGCGAGATAAGAGCTTGAATCACTTCTGTGGTTTAAGAAGGCAGCACCTTGTTGTCCATCCAGAAGAACTATTAGACAAATGGGGAAAATAAAACGATTACATTCAAAGTCATTATCTAAAGTTTTGCCCAGTACTACTGTTACTAAAGCTTTGCCAATCCTCTAAACTATTTGCTGTTTTTCTTCTCAATCTATCCCATATTTTCCTTCTATCGACTTGATTTGCCTTTCCCTTTGCTCCACTCCCTCGATCTCCACGACATTGCTACCACTGCTACGGCTTCCTACTTTGTACGTAAAGTTTGTTCTCCAAACTGGCTGGTGCCAGAGAGAATTCTCACCAGGGGTCAGGCTTCCCACCTGTGCAGTTGCATATCCTGCCTCCTAGGCATCTGGATATACAGAGCTGAGTTGGAAAGAACAAGCTCTTCTCAGCCCCAGAACAGAGTCCTTGTAGTGGAGAATTTTACTATCTATTACTACTATATATTTATTACTATTTTATTACTATTATTATCATTATATACTTATTACCATTTTATTACTGTTATATCCATCATCATACCTTAATAAACATACCTACAAGGAGGATCTGGGCCACAAGATTACTCAGCTGTCTGTAAAACACAGCTAAATATTTCAGTCTTGATCATCTGGCATCAGTGGTTTGCTGCTTTCTGGCTATCATCTTGGTCTAGCAAAATTTCCTTTCTATTGTGCTCTACGTTCTCTTCTATACAAAACCGGTAAGGTTTATTAGGGGAAAAAAAAAAAAAAAAAAAAAAAAAAAAAAAAAA
>VZTI01002127.1:222945-292385 GCA_013397865.1 Struthidea cinerea | reverse complement strand
AAAAAAAAAAAAAGATGATATTGCCATTTCACTACCCTTTAGCTTGAAGCAAAACTCTACATACAAAGAATCAGTTCCTGTTAACATTGGCATCCATTTCAGCCATAGGCAAGGAACGGCTGAGCTTTCCAAATAGCATGGTTAGAGTGAAATGAGCCGAAACAACGGCTGATAAACACGTTGCCGGGGTTCCCTCTCACGTAGCTCCCAGCAGCGCCTCTGTCCCGCTGGCATGTGGCCCAGGAGCGGGTAATGAAGGGATATGGGCTGTTAGCAAAGGTGCTGTGCGCCTTCTGACCAATCGGGGCCATCGCTTCGTGCCGAGCAGGGCCGGGAGGAGAGAACAAAACCTTGGAATCTCCGTGGTGTGCCCTGCCTAGAGGCAGCAGTTCCCACAGCTTCCAGGCTGCTCACAGGATCTGATGGGCGGCCTTGGTCTTTTCCAAAACAACAATCCTTAGAGTTGTGCCACTGGGGCCCTACTGCTGTTTCCAGAGGATTAGTAGAACGAGTTACATCAGTTCAGCCCTTTTCCTTGAAAATATACACAGTCAGTCAGGCAACCTAGATTTCTCGTCCAAAAACTGGAACAGAAAAAGAAAATGCAAAATTTTGATTTAAGTACTCCAGGTTTTCTCAGGGTTTCAGTTTTGTTCTCAAAAGAATTCACCCAGTTTTGTTTTCATGGAATATTTTCAGCCTTTGGGAACGAGAAAAAATTTTACTCCCTGATTTTTTTACTTCTATCTTTTCTTTCTTAGCCTTCCTCCACATTTTCTCTTTCCATCTCCCCACTCTACTAGAAAAAGTAAGGAAAGGTTAAACATGTTTGATGGTAAAAACCTCAATGCTTCCAATATTTTTTTTCTAAGATGGAAGACATAAGCTGTGAAAAGTAGGGTTTCTCACACTTTCTTTCCTTAATTTTGCCTATTTCCTTCTTCTCTCAACTTCTGGCCTGCAGTGTGTTGTGGACGAATAAATAAAATATACGTGCATGAAAAGTTCTCCTAAAGTCTTGCCAAGTTGTTTAGAGAAAAGCTTCTGTAAATTAAAAACTTTGCAAACTGCACTCTAGTGAAGCTGTTGTTCAGAATGCTTCCTCAGCATGTGAGAGCACTAAGATGCTCTGATATTTCAGAAACTATCCAGAAGGAGAGAATAAAACAGATTCGTCTTTTGCTGAGCATGGAAGGAACAAAAGCACAGAAAACAGCAGCAGCCACTTTCTTTTATTTTATTATTTTGGCCTTTGTAACTAATCTGGGGAAGTAGACTCCCTTAACTAGTATCTATGTTGAAATGAAATAGAATTAGCAAGAGCAAAAAAAATCCAAATTATTTCTGAAATGCAGGATGATTAGTTCAGATCAAAGCCTATAGATTATAGCTATCTGTTTGAACAGTAGACTGGGTATAACCTTGAAGGCCTGTGTCTTCCACTTCCAACCCCCCGTTGATATTTTGATAATCTGGGGGCTTTCAACAGGAAACTCATAAATATTATGCAGCCATAAAGGGTCAATTTAAAACCCCTGTGCATGGGGGGAAAATGCAGCATTGTAGTTCACTGGAACACGGCTGAAAGAGAAGCCAGTGTAAAATCCAAGCTTCCTTGCAAAATCTGCAAGACCTGCAGAAGCATGAGGAAAAACAGCCATCTCTCCAAAATATAGGAGTCATTAGGAGACAGATTGCTATCAAAAGCCTCTGGCAGACAACTTCCCTTCTGTCCCGCACACCACAGCAGGCTCTGCATTGTGTCCAACGCAGACTGAAGCAGAGAGCTGTTAGAAATGAGGCATCCATGGCTGAATTTGAGGAATCACTTGCCACAGGATATCAGAAAAACTCCTGGGCTAAGATGGGTCATGTACAAGACTATACATTTCCATTATGGACGTAATTGTTTAAAATATTTTGCAGTCAGCTACATGAGGAAAAAAATGGAAAAGCCACTTACTTTGTCTGCTACAAACAGTGGACAAATTTTCATGGGAAGTGCTAAAAGAGAGTACAATAGTGGTGTTACAAAGAAAAACAAGCACTTAGAAGAAACATACCCCATTACTTCTATTAAATGTAGAACAGCATAGGTTGGTCTGAATTACTTGGTGCTTGGTGTATCTAGGTCACAGTGGGCTTAACACAGCATTGCTCCCATTAGAAATGGTGTTACAGATCTGCCCAGGAACCCTGAGAATGATCCCATAGCCTGTTTTGTAGAGTGTTGTACAAACATTCAAGAAGATGGAGTCCCTACCTGGAGGAGATTGTAATTAAAGTATGATTCAAGCACTGGGTGTAACAAACAAATGGAGAATGGGGCACAGTAATGATAGGAAAGTGTAGGTGGATAAACTGGTTATGATGCAGAGCTAGTGTGAATAAACACAGCAAGAAGAGGAATATTTTACAGATTAAGCGGAATAACTGACTCATACAAAACAGCAATTGGTCACCATAGGACAGCGCTGCATCTCATTTCTGTGGTGTTTCATAGTAACATATTGATAAACAGACTTCCCTAGCACATACGTGGGCATGGACAGAGCCTTTACCTTCCTCTCTCAGGTATGTGCCAAAAAAATCTTCTGTCACGAAAGACACCTCATGAGTATGAGTGCTTGTGAAGTTGCAAGCCCTCTTTTTGTCCCTTAGCACAATCCTAAAATTCTGATCAACCCACCAGTGTTCATGGTCATTTCAGGGGGTGCTGGAGTATGCTCAAAAGATTGGTTGTTTGTCTGAAGTCCTGACCACATTCCTATTTGATGCTTTTTCTGTAGAGTTCTCCTGGCACTTCACTCAGACATACTCTTGCCATGTACCCTCACTGATGTCTCTAATATGAGAAGAGCCCCAAAGCCCAGATTCACCTTTTCATCTGTGCTGATGCACAGTTCAGGTTTCTGAGAGAGTGGATGTAGAAACAGGATCTGCATTGGCTTTAAACCATGGGTAATATGCAGCTTTATGTCTCCACCATGCTTTGCTATGGTTTGGAGGGAACCATCCAGTTTGCAGACTCCTGGGAACCTTGGTGAAGGTGAGCTGGCCCAGCTTCAGTGCAGGTATCCCTGCAGTGCAGGAGTTACATTCAGAACTACCAGCAGAAAAACTGGCAGAAAGGGAGGTTACATCTCCTCTAAAAGGCAGAGGTGTGTGCATCCATCCACGTGAGACTGCCTGCATCAGCTTTAGACTTTACTCTGTACAAACCTGTCTGGATACTGGGCTACTGCATCAGGCTCTGAAGAAACTACTGTGGTGCTGTCAGTATGTATTTCAGAGCTGCTCAACTGTCTTTACACATACTTCCAACTCCTTTCCAATCCAAGTGCAGACACAACCAGTTTTAGTGTCTGTGTGAAAGACTACAGCCACCACCTCTGGAAAGAAAATGGAAACACTTGGTTACACCTAGTAAAGGTGGTTGTGAGTAAAGCACAAGGCTTCAAGCACAGCCACCCATGTGCTATTGTCACCTCCAGATGGACAGCTCTGGACACCCTGCAGCTTCTTGGAAGCTGAAATGAACATTAGAGGGCAGCAACTCCACTGAGACGCTGTTTGAGGCTAAAAGCAGTTAACTTTGGACCTTTGGATCAAAAGGCATCCATCCAGATTTACGAAGAAATTATTTGCCGTATTACTCTGAACTTTGGCAGCACATTTCTCCCTCAGTCCAAAAGAGCTTATGTTTGCTAACCTTCATGCTGTCACATGCATCTTTAGTCTGAGAAAACTGCAGGAATTCTTGCTCCCCTTGTGTATTTTGCAAATGATCTCAACATACACAGAATTTCATTACACAGTGTGTAAAAGGCTGTGCAAGACTGTTTTAACTACAGATTTCCAAAAGCCTTGGCAAATTCAATCTAAGCTGGCTGCTTAATAAAATTAAAATACTCTTGTGTATGTGGTCCAGCTAGGATAGAGTTAATTTTCTTCACAGCAGCCTGTATAGTGCTGTGCTTTGGTTTTTTGACTAAACCAGCACTGATAACACATGTTATTTTATCTGGTAGTGGCAGTGTTTGCTCAGCACCAAGGCCTTTTCTTTTCCCCACCCTGCCCCACTGGTGAGGAGGCTGGGAGAGGACACAGCTGAGCCAGGGGATGTAATATCCCAGACTGTGTGACATTGTGCTCAGCAAGAAATGCCGGGGGAAAAGAGAAGGACAAAGGGGGAACGTTCAGAGTTATGGTGTTTGTCTTCCCAACTGTCAGGTGTGTCGAGGTCCTGCTTGCCTGGAAGCAGCTGAACACGTGCCTATTGATGGGAAGTGGCAAATGAATTCCTTATTTTGCTTTGCTTGCATGTGCAGCTTTGTTTTGCTTATTAAACTGGCTTTATGTCAACCCACAAGTTTCCTTTCTTTTGCCTTTCCAATCCTCTCCCCCAGCCTGCCCGGGGAAAGCCATCAAGGGACTGAGTGAGGACTTAGCTGCCAGCTGGGGCCAACCTACTGCAGTCCTTTTTGGTGTCCAATGTGGGGCAAGAGGATTTTGAGGTCAGACCCCTGATCGGACTGTGCTAGGTAGAATTTATAGCTGTTACTGGCAGGGCTTTGTACTTTCTGCCTTGCTGTATATTAGAGTCTGGCATGTTAGTGACTGTTTTGGACTTTTGCTGTCTATTGTAGCACTTATCATCTTACTCTGCTGAGCAAGGGAACATTTTGTTATCACCAATGGCTACATGTGTGGGTTGGCACAGGGCCCAGACATTGCTGCTCTACTGGACAGGCTGGAACACCAGTGGAATGGGGTTAATTCCCATCATAGCTGCCCACAGGGTGTTGTGGCTTAGATTTGTGACTAGGACAGTGATAACCACACAGGGGTGTTTTAGGTGGCACTGAACAGTGTTTGCACAGTATCAAGGCCTTTGCTTTTTGCCTCTTTGCCCTGCCAGTGAGTAGGGTGGGCATGGACAAGGGGCTGGGGAGGAGATGCAAGTAGGACAGCTGACCCCAGATAACCAAAGTACTGTTCATTAGTAAGTAGAAGCAGACTCTTCAACTTGTAAAATTGATGCAGATGTACTGAGTCATGCTCCTGCAATCAGTTTTGCATTTATGTAACTTTACACAGAATTACACGTGTGTGTGTATATATATACATAACTAATTACTTATTTAGAACACTGAAGATCACTGCCTTCTTAAAAATAAATTATTTCACACTTATCACATAAAAACCTGGTTCTGCAGAAGTTAAGAGGCATTTATTAACTGTTTTCCAGGGTAAAACCTCATTCTGAAGTTTACATTTCTTTGGGTTTTTTTCAGTGAATATGGCTTGTGTTGCAATTTCATAGCTGTGTCAAACAAAAATAAATCAAGCACCATTACAAAATACTAAGAAACTGATCTTTAAAGATGAAGCAATTATTCATACTGTTTCACCATTTGAAATTAATTCTAATTAGCACTGAAAATTTTACTTTCCTGTTGCAAAATTTCACCATTACCAGAGCTACTACTGTAGAGGCAAATATACAAAATATAATGTTGATGCGTTTCATGCTACAATATTAACTTTATTTTCCAGTGGAAAATTACAACGGTTTGTGACATAGTAAAAAATAAAAAAAGAAAAAAAGAAAATATTTGTTTAGTTTTTACACTCTTTTCACTTCTGTTCTATACATTCTCTTTAAAATGAATGTTCTATAAGAGAAAGTAATGAAAAACTACTGAAATAAAACTGGATAACACCATCCAAGGTTCAAAGACAAACTACTTTAAATATCCAGCCTCCTGAATGGTACCTAGTGTGATAAGTGAAGTGCTGCAATTAAACAATTTACAGGATAGAGGCCCAGAACACTACTGAAAGCTTAGCTAAAATTCTGCTGGAAAAATGAGTTCATGGACTGTGGATCTATTTCCAGATGTAGTGATCCTTGGAAAAATCCATGTAAAATCTATGCACAAGAGTATTTCCATTAAACACTGTTAAATTGTGAGAGAAGATGCAGATGTTTCTGTTACCCAGTTTCATCTAATGCTCCTCTGCCACCTCCAGGCTGTACTGTCACTGTACAGCTGCAGTTCTCAAAGCTTTCCTAATCAAGGGAGCTCCCTGTCCCAACAGTCTAAATGTGTGTATGGGACTGAGCATCAGGAGTTCTGAATTCTCATTTTGATTCTCCCATTGCTGTCCCATGACCTGCCAGGTTAAATCACTTCCCTTCTCATTTCTGGGATGGAAAGGTACTGCTGACTCCCCTTCCCCTTGCCAGGGCACTGAAGATGAATTATTGTGAAATCCACTGCATTCAGGTGTGCTGGGTATGCAAGAACCAAACCAACAATGCCAACACACATTCTCTGAGAAGGGGTTGCTCATACCTCAATGCTGAGACAATGCCCTGCCTTTGCCACAGCGCAGATGAAAGACATGCGGAGGAGAGGTCACCCCTACAATCATTTCTCACCAAGGCACTGCTGGAATGCAGCACTACAGCACCAGATCAGCACTGGTTTTCCCTCTCAGCCTTACGTATGGAGAACATCCACCTGCTATGGCTTTCTATTCCTCACCTGTGCTGCAAAAGCATTACAAACTGGAGACAGTCAGGGCTCAGGATCAAGGCCAAAGTCTCCATTCCTAGGGATCTGGAACTTAATTTTAAGTAAAAAGTAAGACAGCGTACTGGTTATACTGAAGAAGTGATAATACTAATCAGAAGGGACTACTATTTCTTCCCAGAGAAAAGAAGCTGTTTTCTACGGTGTGTATTTGTAGGAATGAAACACGTGCCAGAGAAATCTCTCAATCCTGCTGGTAAAATATTATGTTCCTTCGATGAAGCACACATCCAAACTACTAAGCATGACTCTTTTAAGGGTTTCTCAAAAAACATGTTGATCTGCATGATGACTGCTGGCAGGTTAAGAGCTCCCAGACTTGTCAGTCCTTTTCACAGCCAGACCCCCACCAAAATCACAGCCATAGAGTTCTACCCGAAGGGCAATCCCACGGTACCACGTTTTTGGAACAATGCGGATGAACCTGGACAGGACGGGTGGGTTAAAAAAATTCTTGACATGCCCGTCGCTGTTTTCATTACCCAAGAAAACCTGCGAATACACAAACACAATTAGTTAAAAGGTGGCACTTGGAAAAAACCCTGCATTTTCTCTTTAAAACAGTTCCAAGCTGTTGCATTAGCCACAGCCAAGATAGATGGACTGGCTCATTTCTTGTTTTAAACAAGACCACTTCAAGCCTCTTCCTAATGTGCTGGGTTAAAAGCAGTTCAGGCCAGCAATAGCTGAGTCTGAATGGATTAAACAACCCCTGTTTCCATCCACACCAGAAAATATGCCATTCTAATTTCTAACAGACCAAACCCCCAAACTTCTCTTATTTTACTGGTGCTAATAGCCCTTTTGGGTTAGGTTGGTGTAAGGTCATACAGGAAAAAATACAAGGTACTGTGTCTGCTCTGTGAGTACCTGAAGTTCCTGAGCTCTGCTATAGCAACACTGCTCACTAACATTAATTTCACTTAAAAAATCAGGGCAGAAATAAAAAAGCTAAAAGAGGCCCTGGGGAATCCATTGTTCACTCAAATTAAATGTCCTTGTGCATTCAAACTAAATGTCCTCCTTTACAAACCATGTCAGCTCCTTTTATCACAACGCTGGCTGCGTTCTCTGCAGATACGGTGCTCTTTCCTTTTATTATGATTAATTATGATCACTAACATCAGATGGATACTGTGACATTATCTGTAGTAACCCCAGCTCCCTAGCACTTTAAAGTCCTGTGAGAATATCAATTTGGCTGGGCACTCTGCCTTTGAGCCTTGACTGTGTCCAGAACCTAAAACCAAGCAAAAATACCATTGTCTGAGCTGACAGTGATACCTTTGGCACTGAGCTTGAACCCTCTGTGTAGGATTTCCACTCGGAGCCGTTGTCACTGTACAGAAGAACATAGGTTTTCACGAAGTATTCAGCTGACATGGATGTGACTCCCTGTGTAGCAATCGCAGTGATCTTCTTCACTGTGAGGAGATCAATTTGCAGCCACTGTTGGTTGTTGTTCAACTACGATTGATACAGAAGTTTGTCTATTAGCAAACGTGTTTATGTCTGTATTTGCTTAAGTCAAAAATCTTGTTTACAGGTAGTTAAAACTGTATCAAAATGCATCAAAACTGTATCAAAGAAGTCCAGAAGAGTAAAGCTGAGGCAAATCACAAGCATTCTTAGTGACCTATATAATTAACTTCATCACTGCAGGTAGTGTATATGGAATCTTAAGATTTACACTTTAATTTCCAATACATAATGAAAAATAACAGAGATTTATCTCCAGTATTAAAACATAATACTAATACCAAATGCTTATACAAAAAAGCAGCTTCCAGCAAATCTCAAGGTGCTTTGTGAAGAAATGCAGCTCTATTTCAAAGACACAGAAGCTCACATGCCTTGCTGATCCACCAGGCTGCACTGCCTCTAAGCCAACCCAGAATGGGTTACTTTAACCCCCTTGAGACAAATATTCAAGTTGCACTCATCTCCTGAAATTAAACGGGCTATTTCCACAGAGAAGTTCTGCAGCCTGTGGCCCAGAGGACACCATCCATCTCTCAAATTATGATTTCACTGCTGTTGCCAGAAGCTTAATAAGGTCTCTGCTGAAGAATTGAGTGGTGTTCTTCCCAAAGGATGGTTGTGAAGTGACCCTATCACACTTGGCACTGGACAGAGCATGCAGGAAGCACCATGATCACAAAGGTGGCATGAATTTATTAACCAGTGTCCCTGCTGCATTCCCTGTTTCTCTCTCGTTACCTTGGCTCGCCAGGCATTCATCTTTCCCTTCTGATTGAGACGAGCAAGTGAAGCATCCCATGTGTTAAACCAGGATGTCTTAGTAGATGAGGCTGTTATCTGAGTGTTCTTGATCTCTCCACTTTCCATTCCAAGTGGCAAAGAGCAACCTATTGAGAGGAGCACCATGTCATCTCCCGTACATCCAAGCAGCCACAGTGAAAGCAACAACGTTGGAATGAGAAGACCCACAGTTTTAGCTTCATTTAAAGTATGAGGTAAAAAATTTGTCAGAATGGAAGCATCAGCACTTGACCAATTCTTACCATCTACTTCACAGCCCAGAAGCTCCATGCGAAGAGTAGGCCTGTTGTACACCTCGGTGGGGTAGAGTCTGAGGTACCTAGCAATAATAGGGGGATCAATGATGTTCTCTTTTATCTCATAGGCATTGGAATTACCTTCAAAAACCTGTTTAAAAAGAAAAAGAAAAAAAAATCCACATGTAATTAATTTAATGCAAACACAAGCTTGGATGCTGAAAGCCTGCTCTGTTACAAACGTAGTCTTTTTTATGCCCTTAGCCCCATCCACAGTGATAGCACATCCTATGCTGCAGGGCCACTTAAAATAGCTCATGGTCCCATCTTAGCATATTTGGAAGTGTCTGAAGGTCTCAGTTTAAATAAACAACCTTTTTTTAATGTAAGTCTGAAAGAAAAACACGAGCAAAGAAGCAAAAGGAGAGGTAAAAGACAACAAGTTTTCAATTCGGGAGTTGTACCACAGAAACCTCAGGGTAAACTGAAGGGAGCTGTAACAGGTAGGGCTGGAGCAGCTGGGCATAAGATGAACCTCTCAGGGTACAACCACACTCACCACACAGGTCTCCTGCAGGCAATTCAGACAGTTCAAAATTCAACTGCTGGGACAGATGAAAGGGAGGGATGAGAAGCAGAATCTAATACCAAATGAGGTAAGGGCCTGATTTTTAGTTCAGCTTCCTGCTTCCTTCAAAAAAGCAGCCAAGGGCTTAGGAAATAATAGTAGGGAGAGATGCCTATGAGAAAACCAGACCCTGCACAGTCAAGGTCACAAGGGCAATCCAAACCCCAGTCTAGGTAGTTCCTCACCTTAGAATTTGTCTTCTGGTCTGAATTTTATTAGTTTGGTAAGTGCCCTTTGGGGCTTCAAGCTGTACCTACTAAGGCTCTAAAGGCCATAATGTTTTCCACTCTTTCTTAACATTAAACAAAACTCAGTGCATCACTCAAGGATGCTGCCTAGACTGTTGCCCCTATAGCACAGACAGACCTTTCCTGTTGGTGAACTGTCTCCTTTGAAGGTGTTCCACGTCCGTTTGTCTTTGCTGTAGACAAGAAAATACTTCTGGATGTACAAGGACTTTAAAAACTGCTTGGCTCCCTGTGTCTGTATCCCAGTGAGCAGAACTTGTCTTCGAAAGTCCACCTAGCAACAGCAAAGAGCATTTATAAAGTCAATAATGCACAGCAAAATCCACATAATTCTTTGGCATTTACACAGCAGCTTTGAGCCCTGCATTTTAACACGCACAACACTAACACTCTCTAAAGGAATAACAAGATACCAGAGTCCAAATTAATGCCCTCTCACTCTCATTTCATTTGTGTATTTCTGTGTGCATTTAATTTCAGAGGCCATTTTACAGGGTTCAGCACTGCATCACAAAGGCACCTCAAAAGTATCTGTGTGTCTGTGGCAGGCACAACTCCCCCCCGCCCCATTTTACAGATAGGCCAAAGGAGCACAGAGAAATTAAAGGCTCACAATTTTATAAGCCACCTCCAGTTTTGGATACCTAGGCTGCAGAAAGGCATTTGACATTCTGAAGTGCTGAAAAGCCACCATTGCTGCTGTTATCATATCTAAGCACCTAGCACATAAAAACAAATCTGGAAGGTGGTCCTATCAGCAGCAAAACTCATTCTTTGGGACATGCCCTCCACACCTCTGCATGCTTCACTTCAGTAACCTCAGTTTCTCGCTACCCCAGCCCTCTGTTAAATTCTTTCTCTTCCCAATGTTATTTCCAGTTCCACATCAGATCTCCCAACCTTCTCGCCCTACTTCACTTCCACTAACTTGCTAGTATGTCAAATGTTAGCAAGCCAAACACAACAGCCACCTGCTGAACTTGAGACTCTCTTGTCTTCCAACCAATTTAAATGAGATGTATAAGAAATCAACTAGGCTTCCTAAATTTGGGTGCAAATTGGCTATGTGATGCAAAAGTCACTGGGATGGAAAAAAACAGTTTAATAAGGTGATTGGATGATACAGTGCTTGAAGTCATAATTACAAGCTTAGTTTCCCTGTGAAGCCAACTGAGCTGTGTCAAGTGGGACACAACAGCATACAAACCAAGCAAAAAACTATCTGAAGCTAAGCTTGAGGTTATTACACTTTAAATGATCACTCAAGAAACACATACATATAAATGTGTACTGTTAGGTAGACAAAGGAAAAGAAAGTAGTAGAAAGAATGACTCCATTTGCCTACAAAATGGAGTCATCTAAATTGTGAGGGTAACTGTCCCGTCAATGAGCCTCAACAGCAGCAGAGACTGGGTTACCCCCAGTAAGGTTTGTGGCATCACCAATCTTGCCACATCTTTTCAGTTTTCCCCAGCAGTCCTCTCAGTGACAAGAGCAGCCTGACCTTCTAAAATAAGCTGTAGGGAAATCATAACTCAATGATGTTGTACTGTACCTGGATCCAAGGGAGTTCTTCCCCCATTACAGTACTCCACGCATTGTATGTTCCATAATTGTTTAATCGGGCCAACTTAGGTTCCCAATAGTCTAGAGAGGAAAAATGAATGAAGCAAGAATTTTAAGAGGCATTGAAAAAACATAAATCAAGGCTGTAATTAGCCTTGAGTGCTTTATTCCTTCCTGTAGTGGGTTGACCCTGAATTGACAGGCAACCTTTTAAACCAATAACGCTTCTCTAAATTTCCATATTTAAACTGCGCAGGAAGGCGGGATTTAGCCTTCTTTTCCAGCTGGCCTGCTGAAAAGGTGGGGGGGTGGCCCCGGCCTCCAGGCCCCGCCAGGCCGGACCGGGGTCTCTGCCTCCCCCCTCCCCTTCTCCCAGCGCCGCAGTACGGACCCTGGGTTGGTAGGGGAGAGCTATCCCTGAGCTGCATATGCGGCTGAAGCCGTCTGAGTGGCTTTTTGGGACTGGCAGGACCCTCTCCTCACCACGCTAATGCACCACGCTGAGCCAGCGAGAGCCAGAGGGAGCCCCTGCCTACAGCCAGTGCATTTTGCTCTAAACTGAAGAGGATGCCGTGCGGCCAGCAGCGCAGAGGGAGAAAGCAGAGGTCTCTCTCCACCGTGGAGCCAAGCGGTGTCATGGCGGTTTCGGAGCCGAGAGAGAAAGTGAGTCACATGACGTGGGACGGAGCTAAGATGGCTTCGGAGGAGAAGAGAGGGCGGTGCCGTGCTACCTGCGCGCAGTTTAAAATAGCTCTGTCATGCCGTGGTAAGGAACTGTTACATTGAACTGTGCATTTCTTTAAACCATTTATAGTACATGGGGGGATGGACATTCACGTGTGGCCCGTGAAGGCTGTAAAAGTGCCCATGCCGGGCTGCTTAGAAGCAAAGAGAGAAAAAAGCTTTTAAGAGTCTGGGGGCAAGAAAAACCTTTGTGTTCAAGGCAACATAATTCATCCTTAATAACCCCATGTGATGATCTATGGCTTGCAGTGTAAAAGAACTGTGAGATTCATAGAAGAAATGTACTACACCACAGCAGGTTTTTTTCTTCTGTCTTTTAAATCTGTTAATAAACTCATTAATAGTCTGTAAGTTGTGCCTGCTTTTGCTTTCTCCTAATTCTTATCTCACAAAAAAGTAAGTATGTACTAAAATCTAAAGTTAAACCACTACACCTCCCCACCCCCACAAAGGATAAAAAAAAAGGGAAAAAAACCAAGAAGACACTCTATAGTATAGGATAATTTGGACATGGTCAGCAACTGAAAGTCATCTGTACCCTGCAAAGCTTTAGAGTTGGCAGAATGACAACAGCCTTTTATGTAATATACTGTCTGCTAATTTGGAACCAGGGTCTAGAGTTTGCTAAACAAGTTTTGGCCCCCAGCAGGATCAGACACAAAATGTGCACTACATTCATGGAAGAGAGCTCCCCTCTGCAAAACAAGGTTTGCAAGTTAAAAACTGGTATAGTATATATATGGCAAAACAGCTTTCAAGCCTTCATAGAACTCTGTCAGGAACAAAAGAAGGAAAATCAAATTCACAAACAATTAAGTCTTACAAGCTTGTGATACTGATAGCAGACCTGTGACACTTAAAATACCACGATGATGGCTACCTAACACAGCTCCCAGTTCTCTGCTGGCAGCATTGGAGAGATTTTTAGCCTGACAGATGATCTACTGCTGAACTGATCTTGAAAGACATAGGAGATGCCAAAAGAACACAGAACTGCAACACTTTGCTGCGGGTGTTCAGGAGCATGCATGGACTTTTTCAAGGATAAACTCACCTATGTGATGCGAAGCATCGATCTGTGAATCGAGTATAACTCCACTTTCCAGACCCATTGGAATCCTGCACTCTAAAGGGTGCACAGTAAGTTTGTTGTTAAAGAAAATGAGGGCTATTCTAATATATATTCTGGTGAAATCTAAGACAACATCACTCAGAACAATTCCTAGTAATTCTGTAACATCACTCCCTTCCCAGAGAAGTCTAAATTAATCTTTGCAATTTCTCTCAACAGATTAATCCACTGGTCACTGTAGGGAACCCTCAAATTCAAAGCTAGCATGCTAAAGGAATAAAGGTAGTATGCTAAATAATTCAAAGCTAGCATTGCTGGAAGCTAAAAATTTTTTTTTCTAGAACAAACTTACAGTAACCACTCTACCATGTCCTTGAATACATATAATTTCCTATGTTGGTTTTTTTTGCAGAACAATCTCCCAAATTTATTTTCAGTGATCCCAAAGGGGTAGAGAAGACTTCATAGCTTGACTTTCCCAGCCAAAAACCACTCTAGTTCATACCTTTCTCTATAACCAAATAGGATGCCTGCATTCCTGCTTGCTGGTATTCCCCCACTTCAGTGTCTACAAGCCACCAGCCAGGTCTCTGTGGTTTCATTTCAACTGTTCTAAATGAGCCTTGAAAAAAGGAAGAGAAATATATCAGAAACATTGGCATTACAAGGGTGATGTCAGCAAGGCTGAATTTTATAACAAAGACCTTCCTATGACCTAATCCAGGAAATTTAAATACACACTGCAGCAAGAGCAGTAACTTCCACTATCTCAATGATTTTTTTATTAGCAAGCTAGTTCTAGCTGGAGACTGAGATTGGAGTCAAGTGGCCAGATCAAAACCCAGCCTTTGCTGATGGTGCAAAGTACAAAACCTTGGATGCCTGTACGTAACAACAGATGTCTGCACATTAACTGCAGTGCTGAACAGTGTAGTGAACAGTGTCTATTACATAACACAGGGATGTTAATTCTGTGGTGCTGGTTATTCTTACTCCTGCTGTGTCAGTATGTTGTTCAAGTAAGGAAAAGGACGGCTGTAAAGAAACCAAAAGTAGAGGTAGGAAAATTATATGTATGGGCCCTCCCCTCACTTTTTGCATGCCCCAGGAGTGCCCAGGGTTGAGCAGGAAGCAGATATGGTTTGTTGCTTGCTGCAGTTTTTAGAAAGCACAGGACATGTTCTCATTGCTTTTCTTACAGTCCTAGTTACTGCAGACAATTCTTCAGGTAACTCCAGCTAATTCTGCTTCCCATTTAAACAAAAATATATAGATTTCACAGTGAAAAGCACTACCTTAAAAATAATGAAATAAAATAGTGAATAAACTATGCCTAATGTTCACTAAAATAAACTACTATTATTCCAAGCCAATCCCATTGTTTTAATCTCCTTGTTGTCTTTTTTTTCCCTGAACTTTTGTAGCTGGCAACACAGGCTTCACAAGTCCTGTTAATGTGCACTGGCACTGCTGACAGTGATGGGGGAAAGGACTTCACCCTGTACTCTAATGAATACTTATAGCCTATTTCCTTTCTCCCTAGGCATAAGAATTCTCCTAGGGCTCACAGTTGTTCTTTCTGTTCTGTATCACACTTACCCTGACATTAAAACCCCCAAACTCTCACCATATGGAGACCTTTACATTGGTATGATGATGACAGACTGCAATGGTCACCCCTCAGAACTTACTCTGCTCTGATGCTTACCTGGGAGAAGAGCGTATGTACCAAGCCGGTGCTCTGGCTCTCCTTGTTCAATGAAGGTCTGTCCATGAAAATGAACCACATGAATGTCTTTTGGCCCACCCATATTCAGCAAGTGCCATCGGACTGTTTCACCTTCATACATCCTCAAGCCTTGCAAATTGTAGGTAATCCCATTAATGGCTGAAAAAAAAAGATTGTTAGTCAGAAAAACTAACAGAAAAACTGCTCACAAAACTGGTCTCAAAGTGTAATTATTGAAATTAGCAAAATATTTAATGAAGTAATGTGCTTGGGAAAGACATCATTTTTTCCAATTTAAAGTGCAACACACTTTACGGTCTATGTACATCAATTCAGAAAATCCAGGGACTTCACCAGAAGATTTGAGCACAGCTTACTAGCAATACATGACAACCAGGAGAACAAAAAGATTTAAATCAGGCCCAAAGGAAAGAACAGCTATCCAAAACACTTTCTGCAGCTCCCATTTCCACAGGCACACAGTTACAACCAACATACCTCTATAGCCACAGAGAGGTATATGAAGGGCTGTTGTACAGCTGCTTCAAATTCCTCAATAGAACTACCTGATTAGTCAAATTATTAAAATATTTTCAAATTTCTTGCAAAAAGTTGTCAGGGTACTAGCTTCCTAATGTAAACAAGACTTTTTTTGTTTCTTTTTTTCCTTTTTTTCTTCTAATATGGTGGGGATATGTATGTGAATGCAAGAGAGAAGTTTTCTGTTGAAAGTTTCAGTCTAATATGTTCTTTCTTCATTTTAATAGCAAATTTCCAGTCATTGCTAATTTTTATGTGCAAACTCATGACTATTATGGGTACAATGGGTAACTACAAAAAAATCCACATAACTAATGTGTGGGATTTACGCATGTTGAAAAGGATTGTGAGGTGAGATACCTCCCCTGACATCTTGCCTTCCACCCCAATAACTGAATATTTGGCAAAATGAAATGAGTACCATAGAGTTTGTGGCATTGCTGCATTTCTTGTGTCTTCTCATTACAAGGCCTTCCAGAATGTTTGTCAAAGTACCAGCTTTTCTCTTCATCAAAGACCATAAAAAGCAAGAAAAAGTCTCGGGTAGATATCTTGCTGCTGTTTGATTTGCTGAAGGCTCCTTTTTCACAGATCAGTATTGGCCCAATCAAACCAGATTGAATGTCTTTCTCCTAGAAGGTAATAAATTCATATGAAAGGTAAAAGTGGATTTCCCAAAAGATGCAAAAAAACCCCACAGCATTCTGCAGGAATGCATCAGGCCCTAAAAATCTAAAGCAGGTCCCAGAATTACTGTTCCCTTCAATCTTTACTCTCCTCTGATCAGTCTACCAGAGTTGTTCAATTCAAATTCTTCCAGAGCTTATGTCCTGCTTTAACTGAGTGCGAGAGATTAAATGTCAGGTGGGAACACTGAGCCCAAAAGAAAGGACAGCTATCCAAAAATGTGTTCTGCAGCTTGCATTTCTACAGCCACACATCATTTGGACATATTCAAACGCCAACTGAACATGGTCCTGGACAAAACTACTTCAGCCGACCCTGCTTAAGTTGCAGTGGTGGACTGGATGAACTCTAGTGATGCCTTCCAACACAAGTGTTTCTATGATTCTGTGATCAACCCCAGCAACACCATCACTTCTGTTTTCATTCCCTTACCATGTTTAAATCAGAGTAGTAGATCCAGGACCGACAAGCTGCTCCTGACTGCACAGGGCCTGATCGCCTGTTTGCGTACCATACATATATGTAGCTGTTATTGGGCTGAACTGCATCATCTTCCTTAAACCAAGCAGTAGATTCATCATCATAAGTGCTTCCCTCAGAGGACTTTTCATAGAGGACTCCATGGGCATGGAGGGAATATGGTCTGGATGCCAGATTCTTAAAATGAACCTAAAAAAAATAAAATGGATTCTGTTCAGCAAACTCAGGCCTAAACCAAAGTCACCGCACACTACATTCCCATGACCTCAAACCAGGGTCAAGATTTGTAGAAAGATTACAGGCTATGCTGTACATGGAAAAGCCAGCAGAGAGAGCTTTTGACATCTCCATGTAGAGTTGCCACCTTTGATGCAGGTAGTTAATGAAAAATCAGAAAGCACGAGTCTAGCTCCCTGTCTTCCACCAAGCCGAGGCTCCCAGGACATTTACTGCTGCCCCTCATACATGGAGCTGCTTAGTGACTGCCAGCAGGGAAATGGGGAGTTTCTACCTCTTATGCTTTGCTGCAGTCATTACAATATAGTAACTCTAGACCTCTGTATGTATCATTCTTGATGAAATCAGTGCTTCCCACTTGTCCCAGAGAAACACCACAATAGTGGGATTGCATAGTTACCTCTCCTCAGAGAATGACACTCCCAAGCTATAAAATCTTTTTCTTTTCTTACTCATGATTTAAACATAGCTCAGTGTGCTCCTATTGCACACCATTCCTACTGAAATAAGAAGAAAGCACTGAGGTCTACTCTCCCTAAGTCCATCCCTGTGTTTTGGAAGACTGGATGAAGAAGGATGAGAGAAGGGACATTTTAGAGCAATGTGCTTCCTAATGCATATTATACCACAGTATCACCAGGGATATGGTTCCTCTTCATCCTTGTCCATAGTTCTAATACAATCCTGCACATTTACATAGCAAAACGTTTTAGAGGAAATTATGTATTTTTCCAAAAAGTATATATTAATCTTGAACACAAATGTACTAATTTCTGAGTTTAGAAAACTCATTTTTCATTAACATTAAACCTAAATCTTATTTTACATTAGACCAGTAAGCCAGTATTTAATGTTGGGAAATAAGAAAGAAAAACAGAATTTAATTTGCTGTGGACAGGGGCGAAAAAAGATGTGTTTCAAAGAAACACATCACAGAGCTCACATGTCCACAGTGCAATTTCAAGCTTTGAAAACTGTTTCCCCTTCATCATCTTTTAAAAAATTTAGATCCATTCTGTCACACTCCAAGATCACTGCAAGAATCTTATCCTGCCCACACAATCAAAACATTGACCTACTAGGATAACATCATCCACTTCAGCTCGGATAACTGGTCCCAGGATGCCAAGATGTTCTGTATATTCATCTTCATCCTGAAGAGTCGAAAAGGTACTGTCTGTATAGCTCTGGAAAATCACCTTACGTCTGGTGCCATCTTTACAGGTTTTGTCACTCCTCATTGTACTGAAAGGAAAACCCCAATTAAAATCCCACACAGTGAATCAGGAATAATAGCTTTGATGAAACCCAAGAACTCATACAGCAGAAACATTTTAGAATTCTGTGAATATAAAGAATAAACACTCAAATGGCTTCAAACTGTGTCAGGGAAGGTTTAGATTGGATATTAGGAAAAATTTCTTTACCAAAAGGGTTGCCCAGGGAAGTGGTCGAGTCTTGGTCCCCAGAACTGTTTAGAAGATATGTGGATGTGGTGCTGAGGGACATGGTTTAGTGAAGAACCGGGCAGCGTTAGGTTAAAGGTTGGACTCGATGGTCTTAAAGGTATTTTCCAACCTTCTACGATTCCACAAAATGAATGTCAGATGATTCTGAAAATCATGACTTGCAATGTTTAAGTAATTCTAGTTCTACAGTTGGATATGAGATCCCTCAACCATTTGGTCAACTATCACTGAAAAGCTCCAATGAGTCTCTCAAAACCCATCTGAGCTCTATTTTCCTTTTTTCCTTAGCCTTAATAGTCTGAATTGGAGCTTGGCTCAGTGTAGTAAGCCTATCACCCACACCCTACTGTCTCACAGATCTTTACATCTGATTATATCTGCATTTTGCATCACAGAGCTGGTATGGTAAAATAAGCTTTTAGACATTCAAACTGTTGTTCAGATCTCAAAAAGAAGCACTAAAATGCTATTATAATTCCCTACAAACCTTGCTTTATTATAAATTCTGCAAAACCCAGAAATTTAACCTAAGTTACATAGGAGAAAGGCTGGTTTTTAGCTCTTCAGCACACTGAGACAGGATATGCCATGGGCTGTGTTAAAATCACTGGAACTATACAGCTCACACCAGTTGAGGATGAACGTCTCTGGAGAGATTTATATAGAGGTCTAAGCATAAAAAAATTATTGCTTTCACAAGTGCCCAAAGAAACTGTCTTGTTTCTGCTGTTTTTGCAAGTGCCATTTATATGGGCTGAGATGAGGCAGGAGTAAATCTAGGGAACACTGAAAAAGTTTTATTTTTATTTCCATCAAATAAAATGGAAATTCATTTTGAGAAATAATCTGTTTGGAGATTCATTTTTCATAACAAAAGTTTTCTTGCTCCTGTTTTGGCTGCTTTTTTTTTTGATAAAAATCCAAAATTGTGCAAGTTTTGGTTTAGCTTTTTGATGAAAAGTGACAAGAAACCCTATGCCTTGTTGGGTGAGCACTGATCCTAACCTGTATCAGTTACAAGAGTGAATTTTTAGTACAGTGTTTCTCTCAGTATATTCTCATCTCTTTGCTGTGGTATAGTGGCCAGTCTTCCCTGTCAAAATGTAAGAAAATCCTTCAACATTAGGGTTTGTGATCCAGTCACCTTCTGACTTCTCTAAACAGCAGGAGCAACAATGCAATACTTCATGCAGCTTTGCTTTTACTCTTAGTATAAGGCAGTAATCAGTGTGGTTAATCACTTTATAGCTTTCATATACTTTTCAATACTGCAGCCTTGTGAAGTTGGAAAGCGCTATTATCCCTTTCCCAACAGAGAAGTGAGACACCAGAACCATTTCTTGCTAGTGCTAGAAACTGATTTCATCTGCCTATAAGCACATCCCATGCTAGATTCCATCAGTTAGTCCATTAAATTCCTGGAAAGACTTTGTACAAGGAGGTCTCTGTCCTGTGTACAGGTACCAAGAACTGAAGGACAAAGTAAAACAGGTTATTCAAGTATAACAAAACAAGCTGCAAGATTCCCTCTTGACCTCTTACAGTGAGTTTTTTAACTGATGTATTATAGACTGTTTCTAATGAGTCTACAAAAGGGGGTTAAGGGAAAAAAAAAAGAGCTCTTAGCTGTGTTGTGCTTGATTATAGTAGTCCCACTCTGACTTTTCTAAGGGGTGTGAGTCTCCTGTGGAAAATTCTTATGGTTCTGCCACTGAAATGTTGGATATCACACGGCACATTACAGATGCTTTTAAGTTCATCAGCATGTGAATTAACATTCTGCAAGGAGGTGTCAGGATGGTGTGCCAAATGAAAACAAACGATTTAGGCAAACCTTTTCTTATATCCTGCATAGTTCCAGCAGACCTCTTTAGCTGCGATGTAGTATCTCCTCTCATTGCCCCTGCTGCGCAGGTAGTGCTCAGCAATGTCATCGGGGTTACGCTGCCTGCTGATGTTCACCTTGGGGTCTGTCATGTAGGGGTCATCAAAGCTCACATAATGGTACTCGTATTCCCCACCCGAGCTTTCGTCGCTGTAGGTTTCTCCTATCACATATTCGTAGTCTCCATCTTCCTGGGGAAGCCCAATTGTGATGGATGGCCTAAACTGCCGTGGGGTGAGGGTGTTGTTTAGTGACTCTCCATGCCTGGCCCTGCTCAGATCTGCCTTCTGGCTGACCTCACTGGGTGCCTCGGTGGTGTCCATCCCACCCGGAAACAATGCATGGCTAAACCCTGCCGTGGAATTGCTGGGGTTTTTGGGGTTTCTGCTCCTTGGGCTCAGCAAGTAGGTAATTTTTGGATCTTCCTTCTTTTTCCTTCGGATCTTGATGAAGGTGCCAGATGTACTCAAGGTATTGTTGTTTCCCTCCTTTCCTTTCTGAATCAAGTGCATGTGTTTCCCTTTCTGGTTTTCCCCCAATAGATGTGAGAACACTTGATACCTCTTCATATCCTCCTTATTTATGGATGCTGTACTGTTTCTGCCGTGATGATTTAACTTGACACCAGCAGATTTATCTAAGCTTGCCTCTAATCCCAGATTTCTCTTTGAAGACACCAAATTCCACTCCTCACTAGTCATTTTAGATGAGTATTTCCCAGCCCCAGGCAATGATGCTTCTAGTAAATTCTTCACTACAGCAGGGCTTGTATTGTCCAACATGTGCTCTAAAGAAAAAACACCTGCTGGTTTATCTTTGGATATCCTGGGTTCAGAAAGGCTGGATGCATTAGACCCATCTCCTACTATGAGGTCCAAATCCCGCGTCAAGTTAACTGCAGGCACAGCATTTTCCATCTTCTTTCCCTCCTGCTCCAGGTCATCATCATATTCATTTGGCAGCTGGCCAGTTCCCACCATGGCTTCATGGGATGTGTTCTCTGTATGATGCACAGAATGAGGTGCATTGGCCTTGTCAGAAAATGAGACATTTTTCTGTCGGACATGATTTAGAAGGGCATTCATCATTTGGACAGCATAAAACTTAATGGGCAGTGAGCTTCGCCTTTTCCTGTTAGTGGTATAATTTCCTCTTCCTGTGCTTTCCTCTTGATGTTTTTCTGGAAAAAATTTACTGTCCTTTCCACCAGCTGGAAGCTCTTCTGCATCATTCACTGGGCCTTCCCCATTGCTCAGCAAGTGTTCACCTGCAGACATGTTACTGTGAGCTATTTCATAGTTGCTTTGGCTTCTATTCTCAAATACCAAGTCAGCCTCTCCATCACTTGTGGTAGCTAAAAATAAATCCTCTTCTGCTGTGATTGATGTGTGATTTGACTGGAATGTTTCGGCCTTGACTGGGGGAAGAGGAGTGATATGAGTTTCTAAGAACTTAGAGTTGTTTGTTGTTCCACTACTATTTATAGCTGTCAGACCTGAGCCAGCTGCCACCTCAGAACTCGTGGCATCAGTGCCTTCATACTGATCCCAGGCCAGTGCTGTAAGATTTTGTTTTTCTTCGTCACCTGCTGTCTTTCTTGAGCTTCGGACAGAGTATAAGGAAGCCAGGTAATCCTGATAATCCGATTCCTCCTTGTCTTCGTCTTTTTCTTGCACATCTTCCTCAGATGAGGTGGAAACAGCCTTTCTTTCAGTCTTGGTGGGAGTTAAATCCACAACATCAAATGTTTCATCTTCCTCATAGTCACATTTGGCATCCCTGAATCTCAGCCTCATGCCGTAACTCATCTCTGGGGTGCCCCAGGATGCCAAAAGCCAAGTACCTGCAATTGAAATAAAAGTGTTATGAGAGTGGACATCGTCTATCATGTAAGTGGCCAAGGCAAATTGTTGGGGTTGTTTCTACAGCACCTCCTATAGCAGACTGCTAATCTTCACCTGGGATATTCATGAGCTCTTCTTGCAATGAAAAGTAATTGTTAAATGCAAATAAATAAGAGCACATATAAATAAATACATCTAGGAGATGGAACTCTTCTCCATAGATTAAGCTGTAACTAGAACCTGAATCCAAAAATAACCCGTGAAAGAAATGGATATGAAAAAGAAACAAATTAAAGGATCCCATATTTAGATCTGGATCTAAGATTGAGACCTCTCAAGATAAAGTTTTAATTTTATTCTGCCCTTCCTGGTGTATGCACTGCTACACAGAACATTCTGAGCAGAACAAGTACGTTCTGAGGCAATGTTGGCAAACATCTGACAAACACAGTATTTTAAAAGCTTTTTAATGAATAATGGATGATCTTTAATAAGTATAATAAGAATAAAGCAATTTGAATTTCCGACCTGACAAAAAATATTAAGCTGCCAATCTGAGGCACCTCAGATTAATTTAAAGGTTTTAATAATTCCTCCAAAACCTAGTCAGTAGATAAGTTGTCTATTGGAAACTAGGATCTTCAGAGAAGAAAATAAAATCTGTTTCTGTAAACAACGTCAAATCAAGTTCTTTGCTTGTTACAGCTTGCTTTTGGAACTAGCAGAAATGACAGAATAGACAGAATTAACACACATTGGGAAACAATCTTTTTTATTAAAAAGGTCACCTACAATTCTTTCTGTATTGATCAGCTTGAAGTGACCTGCACAGCTTTCCTGATTTCTAACAATGGCAAATTTATCAAAGAAAACATACCCTAGATGGAAAGAACAGATTGCATACCAAAATCAAGCAGATGTGCAGCTTTATTACTGGGGACATTTCCATGAAGTCTAACAGTTTTAATGATTCCCTAGTCTTGAGCAATAAAAGCCACTAACACATTTTTAAGTTATAAGGTCTTGATGCTGTGCAATCACAGAAAACAAGCTTTGAGAACATAGAGAATTTGTTATTTAAATACATGAAATATATTTAAAAAAAAAGAAGCTATTTTAAGTGGGATAAGGATACTTAAACCTTGTGGGATTTTAGAATGATCATTCAAAATGCATAGACTTCAATGACGAAGAATCTGTCCTTTTGGAAGTAATGCCTTAAATGTGGACTACATGGGTTCTAATGCCCCCTTTTGCAAGACATGGTTTTAATCCTAGTTAGACATTGAGATGTTTCCCATGGACCAGTGATGTGGTTCAGGCAGGCAGACTTTACTGCTGCTGAATGACCACAAGCCTAAAGTGAGGTGTAGCCATTTTGCCCAGTAACGGCCAGCATAATTTGACAGTTTCAGCTCATTTTAGCCTGCTCAGGATAGACAAGAATGTGGCAAATCATACAATGGAATTGATACTGGATTGTTTCCAAGAAGAATCTTGCCTTAAAATTATCATTACTAAGCCCAATATTAATTGTGAAGTAAAAAAAACCAAACTACAAGATGACCAACAGAAAGAGCCTTAGTACAGCATACAGTTATGCTAAGTTGGCGTAGCCAGCAAGACTCCATAGGCATCACTTGCACTGGAGAATGATTCAATGTTTTCCAGCACTGTGTTTATCAGAAGAGTTTTCTTCCCTATTTAGGTAAGTCCTTATAGACTGGAGATTAAATAATGTCTTAGAAGAGCTGTCAAACACTACAGTTCCACCACTTACCACCATTGTCCATTTCCACTGTGACCGATTCTCCGCTCATTGGGAAAAGGCTCAATGTATCTTCGTATTTCCCGCGATACAGAAAAGAGTGTCCAGAGAGGCGAACAGAGACAATTTCATCGTGAGTGCCAACACTGGAGAAGTGCCACTGAACCACAGTATCTCGGCAAAATCCAAGGATTTCACTGCTGTCAGACACATAGCCATTTATTGCTAAAAGGAAAGCAAAGTAAAAGTGGTTTCAGTACTTTTATTTTAAAACTTGCTGTTCCTTGATGTCAGTCCACTGAACTGGACTCATGTTGGCACCTGGAAAGAGACCGGCACAGGGCTGAAACCACGGTAGTCCTGATGGAGATTCCATCTCTGGATATATTATCTCTAAGGCAGCAGGATGCTGCATCAAAACTTAGTTAACCCTTGCTTTTCTTCAGGGTCCAGAGCCAGCCTAACTACTAGTGGCAAGGTGTGGGTAGGCCTCTTCTCCCTGGCAGCTAGCAACAAAACAAGGGGAAATGGCCTCAAGTTGCACCAGGGGAGGTTCAGGTTGGATATCAGGAAAAATTTCTTCACCGAGTGTTTAACCATTGGAACAGGCTCCCAAAGGAAGTGGCAGAGTCATCATCTTTGGAAGTGTTCAGAAAACAGGGAACGCAGCGGTCTGAGATATGTTTTAGAGGACATGGTGGTATTAGGTCAGAGGCTGGACTTGATCTTGGTGGTCTTTTCCAACCTTTCTAATTCTATGATATTGCCTATCTCTGTCCCGTGCCATCTGGCACAGTTAGAAGTTCATTGACCCTCTGGAGGATTCCCTGATCACATGTACTTCTGAGAACAAGCAATCACTGAGTGCTCAGGTTCATATAAGATGTCATATTATTCATCTTGGTATCCCACTCACTGTGCATTATGTTTGAGTCATAGAACTTGGGATCATCCCTTTTAACAGTGGCTGGGTTGCTGCAGTACTCCTTGATGTTATCCTCTAGGTACCAGCTCTTATTCTCATCGAACACAGCAAACACTGCCTGCTGCTCCTCGTCTGCCTTTTTCTGAAAGACAACCAACACAGCAGTCACATTTTATCAGCAGACTCATGCATTAAGAACTCAATCCTACAATCTCTTTCTTACTATGTAAGCAACATAGGCTTCTCCAGAGTCCTGGTAAGTGCGATCCAAAGGCTGAGGGGTAGGGAGTACAGGCTCCAGACTTCAATCCTACTACTACAACCAACCTGTTGGTGGAACACTGAGCAAGCCTTGAACACTGCTGAGACACAGATGGTTTATGACTGGGCTCTCTGTAACAGAACCAGACTTCTCGTTTGACCTGAGTATAAGCTACTGACATTTTTTTTTTTTTCTCCCAAGTAATGCTTAAATCTTTGCCAAACAAGATTTCAATAAATGGTAAAGAGAAACCTTTTCCCAGAGCTCTCCCATGCTGTTTTGGTTGTTCTAGATTCATTGTGCTTGAGATTGTCAGATGCTGTTGAGTTGTCTTTGTTACAGAAAGGGACCAGGTCAGATCTGCATGTCTTCAGAGTATGAAAACATAGTAGCAGCAGGAAAATTTATTATCAAGTCTATAAATAGACTTTCAAGTCAGGCTGACCTTTTGTTGACCTTTCTTAGCTCTTGCTAGGAAACACAGAACATAATTCCTTTACTGCTGTGGACAGTTAGAGGACTTCTTCAGGAGCCTATTAGTTTAACAGCTCTCTACAGAACAGTTCTCTAAGGGAAGCAAAACTAAATTCAGTGTAGACCAAATAACGTTATTTGAGTAAAATCTGCCCAAACAACTTACCTGCACACCCTTTTGCGTCAGTGCTTCACTTTTACAAATCAGAAGGGGGCCAATCAGTCCGGAGGCTATATCTCTCTCAATATTTACAGCACTATGATACAGCCTTGTAATACATTGTGCATCCTGTGCAGTGGGTTGGTCTGTTTTAGCAATTTTCCACTCGTAAGTGTATGTCTCCCCTGGTTCAACTCCTTTACTCTGGGTGCCATTGCCTAAGGAAAAACAAGAACACTAATGATACAAACTCAGAGTGAAATATATATCAAGCTGAATATCAAGCTGCACCTTCTAATGACATTGGTGCAGTCAGGCCATTAAAAGCTACCTTGAGATAACTGAAGTTCAGCAAGAACTTCCGTCTCTCTAAAATCACAAACAAGAACAGAAAACTAAGACAACATAAAGAGGGTATTTGTCTCTGCTTTGCAGATAATACCTTGGTTTCTCTATAAGGCAACACAACAGGTAAGCAGAGGCAGAGCACAGAACTGAGGTCTCCCAGTAATGCACATTCCCAGCCACAGCAACTCCTTCAAAGCAACAACACCATCCACAGCAGTTAGTGATATGCAAAAATATATTTCACAAATTTTTTACTTGTGGGATCCAGAGGATAATCAGCTCCTTCTGCATTCTTTGCAAGTGTCACTCCATGGAAATAAATGCTGTAGGGTCGACTGGCCTTATTTTTGAATACAATCTATATTGATAGGCAAATGAAAAAAAAATTAGGATTCAACAAATCTTTGTCTGAATACATAATGAAGTTTCCACTACAGCAGAATTTGCCTGGGTTTAGCCCAGAAAGTACCAGAAAGGCAAAAGGGTGTCTTAAATATTGTCTGATATATAAACCCAAAGAATAAATGATGGTACCATTCTGCTGGACTTTGTAGAGCCCATTGAGTGAAGTTGAGCTGCTTACACCTGTGCTCTGAAGGTCTAAACAAATATTTGTTCTTCCAGCTACTAGGCACACACTGTCTCTAGAAATATGAAGTTACTGACTGAAGTTCTTAAGAACCTTCAATATGGGAGAAAACATATTTAAACCAAACCTTGTCCCATATTCTATGACCCCGAGGGGATATGTAAGGAAAAGGCAAAACGTCCTGCCTATTCTGGATAAAATCAGGATTAAAAAAATAAAAAGAGAGAGAGAAAAGAAAAAAAGGAACCTGCTAAACCCAAATTCAGAACCATAGAGTCATGGAGGAAATTATACAAGTTAAAGGTCACGGAACTTTGTGATGCATCATTAAATGACAACAGAAAGACAAGTGGATGTTGCAGCAACACAAGCTTGTAATGCAAATGTTTTGTAGTTTCACGGTGTAACGTCATGAAAGAACATTTAATTATGGAAATTGAGTACCACTGTCTAAAATAGCCAGAAAAAAATATCAACATAACAAATGAGGTGCTTGTGAAGTTCAGCCTCACATCCACATCACCCCAGAAGCCCACCCAGGTCTAGGGGGTTTTTCCCATTTTGGACCAGTGTCAACATATATTTTACAGAGTGTGACTGAAGTATGTTCATGCTGTAAAATAAAGCACAATCATGGAAACTATAGAGGGAACACTGAAAAATGCAAGCTAAGCACTGTTACTTGTGATCATACCTTTTAACAGGGCCAATATTTATAACATTAGCTATATTTTGTGACGGGCAACAGAAATCAAACTAGTTCTTTTGTATCTCTGCCCCAATGAAAATCATGCTATAGTATAAATAATCTCTGTATTTATGTTACTTACTTTGACTTTATCATTGAGTTGAGCTCTGATAATAGGGCCCAAGATTCCAGTTTCCTTGGGACGAGGATTTTCCAGGCGTTTAGTGAAGCTGGCATCAGTATATTGCCTAAAAATAGCCTTTTTATACTTTTTACCTATGATATTTGAAAAGTTGTCCAAGTGTCGTGATTTATAGTGTCTTAAAAATAAAGGAAAAGAAAAGTGATCAACAAAACTTGAATAGCAGAATCTGTTAAAATACAAAATTAGTATTCAAGCAACTGGTAGAAATCTCACTGCTTGAAAAAAAAATCCAAACCCTAAACTAAACTAATGCTTTTCACCCCAAATTCTGACCTAAATGAGGTAAGAAGAATCTAGGACTATTACTTGTGTTTTGGTATTACATATGATGAATTAATATCAGAACTTACATTTAATTTAACAGTGTACATGCAAGAAAGAAACAAACTGAAGCAGCAGGTACACTTTCAAGGTAAGATAGAAATCACTGTTCTCCTTTTTCAAAGGCATAGTTGAGCACAGAGAAAAAAAACCCAGTTTGCTTACAGTAGTAAAGACTCCAGGAGAAATAGGAACACAACCTTAATCCCAATCAGGTACCACACAGTAAATAGTGTTACACTGAGGTTTCAAAAATTAAAATTGTTAATGCTGAGAGCAAAACTAGGATAAATACCAGGAATTTATACAGAGCAACACGTTTGTTGTCACTTGCACTTCAAAAAAGGTTACTGAACAGGCATAAATTCTGCAGTTTTGAACAAAGGTGGAAAAATCAGAGCACTGAGGTGGTTAAGTAAGGCAGTGTGACTGGCAGGAAAGATAGAAAAATTTGCTCCATGCAGCTCAAGAGCACATAAGGGAAGCAAATCATGCCAAAGGAGAAGGAGTTGTGCAAACACTGTATTTCTCTGGAAGTATATGAAACTATAACCCTTACAGAATAAGGAATTTATTTTGTTCTGCTTAAATCCTTACAGGTTCTTAGGAATATCAGCTTGTAAAGGCATGAATAGCACTGGGGAATTGACAGACTGCAAATTTAACCCCACGGCGCACTGATAGCACTGTATACTATGACATCATGTATGTTACAGAACTCCTTCTATTTATCTGAAGTTGAACAAAATAGACCAATACGCTTACTTATTATGACTTGTACTCCATCTACATTGGTACCCTGCAGAGGTCATTTATAGAGATCTTTCTCCTGTTCCCTAAACACTTTATTGTACTGAACTTCTAAAAGCTTTTAATCTCCAGAAATATTACCTCTCTTCCTTTCCCTTCCTCTTAAGGGTTGTTTATTTTAGCAGAATTGATGCTGAAAAGTATTTTAGAAATTTGGCTTGTATGCTACCTTGGACAATTAGTAAGTCATCTTCCTATTTTGGGGTCCCTGTGAGAGGCAAGAGAAGGTGTCCACTTTTGGGCTTCTCAGCAAAGAAAGTCACTGACACTGGTGAAAGTCCAGTGAAGGGTGACCATGGTGATCAGGGAGCCAGAGCACTTGGCACAGAAGCAAAATTCCAGTTTATTCAGTCATGCAAAGACATAGCTAAGGGAGCATCTTATCTTTATCTTCAGCTATCAAATGGACATTATAGAGAAAGCAGGACCACGTGCTTCTCAGAGCTGCACAGTGAAGAGACGAGACACAAGGTGCAACAGGAGGAAGGATGATTAGATACAAGGAAAAACTTTTTCTCTGTGAAGTTGCAAAGGTGCCAAGAGAAGCTGAGGCGTCCCTGTACTTGGAAACAATAAAAATGCAGCTGGATGAGGTCCAGGGCAACTGGATTCAACTTTGCTGTTGGATACCAAGAGGTTCTTTCCAACCAGAATTATCCTGTGATTTCATAGTAACATTCCCTATTGTATTGACAAAGTATTATTTTACCTATCAAGGGTGTCTGGAATACTTGGGGCATAATCCCAGGTAACTTCTTCTGCAGCAATGAAATAGTCCCAGGTTTTGACCATAAGACGTTCTCTATAGGAGAGACGACTCTTCTTCACCTCTTTGTCCCCACAGTCCCTCACAGTGAGGTAACCGTGCATTCCAGCTAATTGAGAGGAAACAGGAACATAGTCATTTCCCACCTGAGGAACTCTTACAACTTCAGCTGTTTTTTACCTCCAAAACATATCTCCAGCTCTTATAAGAGATATTTTTCTCATTCTTTAAAACAGAATTCCGACCATTGCTGAAAGATACCACTTCCAAATGATGAACAGCAAATATTTTCATCAGGTTGAAGTACCCTTAGCTGAAAGTACTCCATTTCTCAGGAAACAGGTGGTTTCTTACTCATTTTATAATGTTGCTTATCTGAACAGCTCATAGAGACTTAGATGCTGGAGTCACTGTTGCTCTGTGATGTGCACACTGCAGTAAAGCTGCAGATAAGAACACCTTTCAGTTCATCATGCACTTCCAAGAGAATGCCCTGTTCTTGGGCAGTTTCTTAGTGAAATGATAAAGCCATCTGAAACAGATTAGCTGTACCACTGCAAAACAGTAGAAGCCAGAAGTAGGGACATAGAGAAGGACAGCTTTACAGGTGCCTAATAAATAGATGTTTCCTTGCCTTGCAGGTGCTTTTGGACAAGAGAAGAAATGAGCCACTTTCCTTCCTCAGTCACTGTCATGTTTACGGTGGTTGAGGCTCCTCCCACCAAGTTAACGGCAGAAACTCGGCGATGTCTTTGCTCCATGGACTGGCCATTGATATGAATGGAGAAGATTTCTGGCTTGGAACTCATTCCTATCAAGTGCCAGCTAATGTTGTCATATGCACAAGCCTCTAAATCTGAAAGAGACATGAGAGTAGGGTTCAGAATACATGCAAATCATGCAAGTTCCCTATGCACCCTAGGTTTGAAGTGAATCTTCACTGAAAACACAAAAAAAAATTGCTGCAATTGATGTTTGCAACAAGACGAAGTTTCAGAAGCGTGTAAATGGAATAGATACCAAAATCCTGCATGTCAGTGGAAGACAGGTGTTTAAATTTTACCTGCAAGTGACAAACACTTACAATGAGCTGGCAAAAAAAGGAAAAATACCAAGTGCCTTCTTTTGGAAAGCTGACCTGTCCTTGCCTGGGGAGTGAGGGGAAAGCGGGACAGGAAAGGAGAAGAACAAAGCAAGGATCTAAGCTAAAGAATTATGTGGTACCTAGTGACAGTAACTACCTTCTCCAATATTTGCTTAAAAAAATCCCCACTTAAGACAACCTTTTGTATTTGCTCAATGGATGGGAGAGAGATATGAAAGTTGTTCCTCAGGAGAACAAGGGAAAAGCACTAGCAACAGAATAGCCCTACTACCATCTTCCTAGTCTTCTGACTTAATTGAGTCTTTTAATGATAACTGACTTTCCACTTTCAGGAAGTTTTTCACCCAGTATGTTCTATTTGCAGTAGAACCAACAATTCACTTAATCAAATCACTCTCTCGCCATCAGCTTATTAAAAAAAAACCGAGGAACCTACGATGTCCTTTATTTTAAGTTAGGAATCTTTTTCTTCAAGTAGAAGTCTTCTTAGAAGTAATTTCATTGTTCCTTTCAGAAATTTGGCATGACTTCCTTTCAGCAGCACAGTTTTTCTTCCAAAATTTAGATGCTCACAGACACATTCTAAAAAAGGCTGTATTCCATTTCTCCACATTGCCATTCTTGTGCATGAAAAGTAACTAAAGGTAATATTCAGTGTTCATAAATGTTAGTTTCATTTCACATAAGCCTGAACAGTACCTGGTAATGTTCCATCAGTATAGCCATTAACTGTGTACTTGACTGATGCTGATCTTTGCCAACTCTTGTTTTCATCAAACACACCAAACATCAGTACATATTCCCTGTCAAAATGTTTCTGTGACCCATCCTCATTTAGACTTCCTATGAAGGAGAAACAACAGGTTTTAATTTGAAGCAGAAATAAAGCAGATTTCACATCCATGCAGTTGCATTAATGTATATTTAAGGAGCTTGTTTCACCTGTTAGCATGCACTGGCTGAGCCTGATCAAAACAAAACCTTAAGAATGCTCGTAATATGATTTTATTTCTGAAAGTACTTTTGAATTGGGTAACCACAAAATCAAAAGTCTGAAGTATTCCAGAGAAGATAAACATCATGCAGTGAATTATCTCAGAAAATTTCTGGCAATGTGTTACAGAGATCACCTTAATGAAGGGGAGTGTCAAACACCTTCTGTTCACAACCAGGTGCTGCCCTCGCTTTCCAGACTGTGAGGCAAGGAGAAGAGTGATGGCAGCCACCAGCAGTGTGAACAGCACCTTTTCAAGCACTGCACTGAGGTCACCAGCACCTCTAAAAAGCTTAAAACCAACCACTCAGCAAACAACATTTACACACAAAAGACTTCAACAGACACTGCTGCACTGGATCAGTTACAAGAAACTGTCCTGGTTGATTTTGTGATACAGATGCAATTTCGGTCAAGAGGTAGAATTCATTTTGGACATGCCACACAGAACTGGTGTGATTTTTACTGATTCTTTCTACAGATCGCTCACATCAAAGACTTCCACTTGCTACTTTCAAAACATAATCTGGTCCCTCTGGATTGCAGGAATTAAAAATGTGGCAACTTGTTGATTATTCTACTTAGGAAAAGAGGCATTGAAAGAAATTATCTTTAATATAATCCTTTTTGTTTATGAGAAGTTACAAAGTTCTGTTTTTCTTCATGGAAGAGGCCTCAGATCAACAGAGGCATTTATCTACTTGTCATGCAAAGAACATTCAGGCAGTGCTTTAACTCAAAAGCACACTTTCTATAACCTCACCACCTCTTAAATGTGTCAGACTGTGGGCAGTTGACCCCAACCAGCACACAAACACCCACTTCAATGCCTCCCAGTCCCCAATAGGACAGGAGAGAGAACAGGAAGAACAAAAATGAGAAAACTCATGGGTCAATAAAGGTGGTTCAAAGGTGAAGGAAAAGAGGGGAAAAAAACAAGCAACACAGAAGAAATCACTCATCATCTCCCACAAACTGACTGATGCCCAGTCAGTCTCTCAAAAACAGTCACCTTGAAAGTCAACACCCCTCGTTCTCCCCACACTGCTGCTTCTTCCTCTGCCTCCAGTTTTTATTGGAGAATGATGTTAATGGTAGAAAATAATCCTTTGGCCAATTTGTTTCTTCTGTCCAGATGGGTCCCCTCCCAACCTCTTGTCCACCCTCAGCCCACTATCTGGGGAGCTCTGAGCAGTGGTCAAAAGAGGTCTCTCTTTCAAGAGAAAGCCTTGACACTGTGAAAGCACTGTTCAGCAACAGCTCAAACATGGGTGGGTGTATTATCAATGTTAATAAGCCACAAATCCAAAACACAGCACCATATACACTGCTGTGAAGAAACTTAACTCCATGCCAGGCAGACCAAATACACAGGTACATTGCACATCTACCAGACATAGTGTCCAGTCAAAAAACTGTGTTCAGAAATCTTAAAAATATGCATAGTGAGCTGTTTGACTGTGCTCTAGCTAGAAACATGCGCCCAAATTATCTTGCAGGTAGGGGTCACACCAAGCCATCTCAAATTCATATCCTACTCAAGCCCACAATTCATGAATTTGAGAAGCCTGAGAAGGAAGTAGTTTCAAAGTATTTGCCCAGATAAGCTCAACCAGTATGACATAAAATGTGGATATACACAGAAACCCAGAGAAAGAAAACCCAAGGAAATTAGGAAAATAACAAGTTCTAGATAATACTAAAAGCACCAATCATCAAAAAAAGTTCAGGAGGAACGTAATTAATACTAATGCCACTCCTTCGAGGTGATATGAGCAGGTGTGTTCTGCAATTAAGTGGCTGTCTATCAGTGAGGAGCGTGTCCTTGTGCAACCCACATTGAACCAGTGTTCTGTTTACTTTCAGGGAAGTTTTGAGGTCCAAGTCCATGCAGTCTGCAGTCTACACAAAATTTTTGACTCAAACTAAATCTAAAAGCTAAACTAACCCAAGCGAAATAAGTCACAGTGCTTTCACTACAAGGATATATAACTTGGAAAAACGTAGGATTTAAGGGACCAGTAAGTAGTTTAAGTAGCTTACACGATGGCGTGTTGTTTCAATTGTCCCTCAAACCAGGGATATGTATCTAGCAGCTATTTAGAAGTGCTACAAGACACCAGTTCTTACTAGTGGAGATAGAATTCAATGGTTCAGACTGCTAAAATCTGAAGTCTCTGATCACAAGCAAGAACAATTAATCTGTTCAAATTTGGCCATATCTTCAAATGACTAGCAAAACACACACTGCTCTGCAATTTTAAACCCTAGTTACACAAGAGTGTTCCAGGTTCTTGATCAGACAGCCTTTAAAAGACAATGGGTAAAACAATTGTTTCCTGCCTTATTCTCTGAAAAGGCCAAACCATTTTGAATGAAGTTTTAAAAAATATTTATTTTAAGACAGGAAATTTGAGGTCATATATTTAGCAGTTAAGCAACTGAAAATGCAACCAGCACAGGCAAATGTATCTATTTATTAATGTTTTCTGCCCATCCCATAATTATGGGATGGAACGACATGACAGCTAGCAATTAAAAACTTTAACATCTAAAAGAATGATGTTAAAAACCATTTGTTTTACACTGCATGTAAAGATGTGAAAAATAAAATAATGTATCTCTTCTCATTATCATACAACCTTAACTTTGTTAAGAAATGAAAACATTTCACCTTATAGTAGTCTTACAGCATTTCATTACCTTTCTTACAGATCAGCAGTGCTCCAATCAGACCAGAGTTAAAATCCATTGCCATGTTCTCATGAGAATAGTAAGCATAAGTAAGACAAGGAAGGTCAGCTTCTCGCGGACCAACTTCTTCTGATATATCCCACACGTATGTGTAGATCTGCCCTGGCAGTACAGCATCATCTCGTTTTTCTGCAGGTGTTGTTCTGTCATCATACAGGGAGCCTGCCAAGAAAAGAGACAGTAGGGTGGCATGAAGACAAAGAGCAATTAAAACACCTGGAATATTCCTCCTACAGTCAGTGCCAAAAGCTTGGTTTGTTTCCTGCTTATACTTCAGTTTCAAAGAGATAACTAATGATTCCACTCCCACATTGTTGAGAGTAGCATGGGGAGAGTAGCTATTCCACCACCATCCTGTTTCTTACAGATTCAAGATTTCCTGGAAGTATCATCATTGCCAAAAGGTTGGGCTCTTCATCAGTCTGACTAGGCTTAGGATGGCATGAAGCTTCAGCCTCCGCTCACTGATGCTCTGCAGAGGAATGCTGCTCACTCTGTCACCTTTTTAACTGTCTCTCGTAAAGCCACTGCCTGGGCTGGCACTGCCTTGCTGCCTTAGGCCTTTTGTACACTGCATATCCACTTACTGAGCAGTAATGGCTCATGTCTATGCCTGCCATATCCAACAGATCTGCAATATGATAAAGGGGAGACAGAGAACTGAAATCCTGAAAACGAAGGTGCAAAAGGCACATTAATTAATAAGAGAGTCAAACTGAACTGCCCATCACTTCCAGTGAGATGTTCTGTTAAACTCAATGAGATGGAGTTGCAAAACTCTTTTTGTACCCACACAACAAACAAAGCCTTGCATAAATTTGCAAACTGTGAGTCAGAGCTCTGGCTCAGCAGCCAAGGCAGGGCAATCCAAGAAGCGTGAGTAACCAAACTCACTTTGTGCTGGTGCAGACATTTTGCTGTCCATTTGGTTATAGTTTACCAACTCTTTTTGCTAGTTTCATGAGAGTGTGGAGCAAAACACCACAAAGCTGAGCATTAAATGCTGAGTATCAGAACAGCATGATCAGCACTGTTAGGAGACTGTGCATATGACACTCATATTCCTAGCGTTACACTGATGAACAAGAAAGGAGCTAACAATGGGCATGAAGTTGCAATCGAGAATCAACAGATATTTGTGTTACACATAGCCTCAAGCATTGGTCTGGACTCCTCTCAATATTTCATGCAGTAGTCTACAAGTAAATGAGCAAAACATGGAGTTTTTACAATATTTACCTTCTTCATTTTTGCTGTAAACTAGGCCTTGGGGATGAATACTGACTGGCTTGTCAGCCATATTTTTAAGGTGAACTACTAAAGTATCTCCCACTTCAGCACGCAGGGTTGGTCCCAGAAGTCCTGTAGTTATTCAAGGCAAAGAAAGAGGAAATTATTAGCAAAACAGTATGTTTAGTGAAACAAAGCATTCTCTCCCACATTACAAGATATTAGCTCTCAAAGAACAAGTTACAAAATTAATAGAGAATGTAATAACACTGCAACGAAGATTTACCCGTAAAAAGGCATATAGGTACTTAAAGCCTGCAGTACATAGCCAGAAATGTTATAAATTATCTATCTGGCAACTAGAACTTAAAAATCACAGGAAAATAGTAGATTAAGGGGGAAAACAGTTATTTACACATACAGAAACTTTATCAAAAGATTAATCTTGAGGTTCATTGGAAATTTCCAGGAATCTTTCACATACAATTAAATAGTTTTAGAAGATAAACATTTTAGAGTTTAAGAGTTTAGAGAAAGGCATCCAAACACATTACTTTAGTAGCACTCTGAATGCCAGAAGTCACAGAACAAAGAGATTTTTCAATCCCCAGATGTTATCCAAATAAATAATCAGTTCCACACTGCACATTTCTGGAGGCATTTCCTGCAAAAGATTTCAAGAGCTTGTATCCCTACTCCCCAGGTTGTAAAACAAAGCAATTGAAAAGACTGCTAAGACAACTTTTGGCTTGTTAGTCTCACTTCTTTTAAACTATTTTGTAAAAATTTAACTTCAGGCCTTAGGCTCTTTCCATGTGAATTTACAGTGTCATCACTGTGGCTGTGCCATACAAATCTAAATGCATGTGGTAAGTCTCATCAGATGCTGAAAACAAAGGGAACAACTTTGTATGGTGCAACTCTTTTGCAGACAGCCACATCCTCTGAAAGCCCAACCTCTCTATGGCCTTTGGAAGCCTCATTCCTGCACCATAGAGACCTCATCCCCTGTGCCTATTTGGTTTATGTACAAATAATGGACACAAAAATACAAGCTTGCTTAGGTTGCCACTGGCTTTAAAACAAGCAACAAATGAAAACACTCAGAACATTTCATTCCTGTTTACCTGCAAATGTATTTGCTGGTTTTTCTTTTTTAAAATCCTCTTCATATTCTCTGTAAGAAATTTTCTTAAACACAGGATCTGAACGTTCCAATCTGAAACCAAGAGAGTTACAGAAGAATATTGAAAGGACAAAGATTCTCAGAGATGGCACTGTTGTTTAATGGATATCTCAAAAAACGAATCTTGGAAATATGTTTAATCACTTGCACATTTTGCTGAAGGCAAAGCACACAGTCCAACTCTTTGTAGTGTCTTCCCTTCTCCCTCTTACTCTGTTAAATCTATGATGTTCCTGACCCAGATCATTTCGTATGGGGCATCCAATATCCATACCTAGGATGGTGAACATAGGAGCAGTTCACCATTGATTTTACTGGTGGTTTTTACAGGTCCTTTTGATCCTGGGGTAAAGATGCCTTTGTTTTGTCCAAGACACAGAGGAAGATGTCTCAACCATACTTAACCTAGAAAGCATCTGACAAAACACAGTGAAAGAAACCTGAATTTCTTTTTATTCAGCCCTACTTTTGAACTTTAATACTCACCAGAAGAGTTCTACAACAGCATTAACAGCAAGCTCCTGTCACAGGAATGACTCTGGAGGCAAGCACAAAACTGTTCTCTGACAACAACTAAGGATCTCACAGCAAGTTAGAAAATGAGAAATACTGCAAGTGCCCTTAGTCTTGTTACGTAAACAATTTGGCACCCAGCAGACCACGCAATGTTTTCTTAGAAAATATTTAGGCAAGCAGAAGGAAACCAGCACACGACACTTCTGCAATGGAAATAATGATGAGAAGAGGGCTGAAAGGATAATAGCCCTTCACATTTATTGGTTGATTTACTATAGTATGTATGATGACTGAATCCAACAGTAATTCCACCTGGTTTCTTTGTAATGCCCTTTCAGGCACATTTGACAGGGAGGAGCTGATGGGCTGCTCAAGCATGGGAAGGCTGAGCAGAGAGAACAGAGAGAGCTCACTTCAGTGACATCCAGGGTCCATAAGGGGGAGATCTCTTTTGGAAGAGGTCTCTTGTAAATTCCTCTGCGACTCTCTCTCGCCACAGCAGTCAGGCAGAAGCAGTTCGTGTTTCAATTAATTCCCCTCTCCTTAAAATTTCCTGATAAAATTTTGCTGAACTCTTTAAGGGGAAGGATGAAATCCATAACCTTCATTGTCAAGAGCTGCCCTAACGTAGCAGTGTTTAAGAGAATATGCACGTAAGACTGTGGGGTAGAAGAGGAAATTTATCAGTGCCAATTGTATAGCGAGGAGGAACAAAATGCACAGCGAGCTAGCACTTCAGAAATCTCACACTACGCAAGCAGGTCTAGTTACATAACTTTTAGGAACTGCAGCAGCAACACTGCATGATGCACAATTAATACATTTTCACTTAGCTCTGAAGTGCTTTATAAACAAATATCACTTGTACATGGTAACAAACCTCTGAGAAGATAAGATGAACACTCAGAGACGTTAGGTATCATTTTCTAGCCTGTATGATTGGAAAATTAAGAAAATAGTTCAGGAAGAATCCATTTTCTTTTCAGCCTCTCTTCAGTTATTTAGAACTACAAGAACCAAAGTATCAGATTCTTATACTGCATTTAGACAATCAGCTTCTACAGAAATCAGCACAAGTTACATACTCCAATGCCTTTGGGATCCAAGTCATTAACCCTTCCTCACTGAGTAGATTTGTGTTGTGAGGATTTTTGTTCTTCTGTTTTGTTTTGGTTTTTTTTTTTAGTTGGTAGTTTTGCCGGGTTTTGTTTGCTTGTTTGTTTGTTTTAGGTTTTAGTTAAATTTCTATAAGCTCTACAAATTTCATTAGACCCATTTAGGATGTGACTTGCTCTAAATACTTAGGCGAGGTAATTCAATAGACATTGCATATAAAATACTGCTGGGTTATCTCAGTGTACTTCAGCTGAGGTTTGAGACAGTCTTGTGAGTCTCTACTGCATGAAAACATCCACAATGTGGATTTCACAAAACAGCAGTTGATGCTTATACTGATGCATCCAGTGCAGAAAAGAATGAAATTCTAACTAGTAAATTCACATGTCCGGGTCAATGCCTAAATGGCATTTGGCTTCACATTCCTACATTTAAATCCTGTTTTCTTCTGTCTTGCCAGTTTGACACTGTGCTTATACCAGCTGTATTAAATTTTCAAGGGGGTTTCAGAAATCACAGAAATTTTGTTATAATTAAATCTTGAAAAAAAAAAATAGTTACAAAGTCATAATCTGAACTGAAAACATCTTTTCCATATTATCCTGAAATGCAATATATGTTTAGGAAAAAAAAACACAAACTGAAAAAAAAGGAAGTCATCCACCTATATATAAATGTATATAAAAAAAGCAGCAGTATCCAAAAAACTTTTAATGTCAGAGAACAATTAATTTTTAATTAATTTTAACGTTTAATTCTTAGTAATTTTTCCTCCTAATTCAAACAGAATTTGAAATAACATCTGAGTTCTGTAATCTATAGCATTGCACTTGCAGTGTTTCTAATCCTAAGGATAGTAGTAGCAATAAAAATAACATATTTTATATTGATTGGTGGATGCAGGTAGGTTGGCCACTGTGCAATGTTATCTGAAAAAAATGAAATCAGTATTTTTATTTAATGAAGCAGAGCAACGCTTGATCTTACAACCTTTACTCATGAGAACTCAGAATGTACATTTCACGAAACTCTTGAACAACTCAGAAACCACACGACTAGTTCCAAAGTTCATCTGGCTCTGATTTAAGTGAAAGTGATAGCATCCAAACTGGAACATTATTCCTTCAGCAAATTCTAAAGCCTTAAAGTTATTGAAATCTTACCAAATCATGGCTCAACTTAACATTGCTCAACATCTATGTACCTAAAATAAATACATTAAAAAACCCTAAGCAACCAGAAATAAGTTATGCAAAAATGACAAAAGCAAGCCCTGGAACTTACTTAACAGAAGTGCTCTGAAAACATAAAAATAATTCTATCCACTAATGAAGCAAATAAAAAGGAGCTTTTAATATGTCCCTAGCTCTAGTTCAGATCATGCTGTTTAAAGTCAACTAAATTCCTCTGAAATCAACAGATTTGGCTCCAAAGTCCTCCTGGGTTCTGCAACTCCACAAGAGATGGGAGACACAAACCACTTTTCAGTCACAAGAGAGGATTAATTTCATCTTTCTTATCCTGTACTTTGTTACCTGGACTTTTCCTCAGGTTCCGGTTTGTAGGTCCAGCTAGTGATTTGAGCAGCTATATAGTGCTCCCTGACCTTCGCAGCTCCCGCCACACGTTGCTCTGAGTCTGGCCACCATGAACCAAGCAGAAGCAGGAGAAAAAGCTGCATGCAGTGCAGCGTCATGGTAGAGATGCCTGTTGATGCTGCTCTGGAAGACAAGGCAGAAACCACTGCTTTTATTGCTGTTGCTGCTTCTAACTTCCCCTCAGAAATGAAATAATTATGATGCAATAGGGTAACAGCATTTGCTATGCTCAGGTCATTGCTCTTCACCTCTGCCTCCCCTTACCGACAGGGATCCAAGAGAGATAAAAAACTGTTTAAACTACCTTCCTTCCCCTCCTCCACACCACCTTCAGCAAGAGACAAGCACCAAGGAGAAGCAGCTTCAGCCCCACTAGGTGGTTGGGTCATTGTGTACTGAAGCAGCAGGATATCAGAGGCAGAAGATTATTTAGATTACTTCAATTACAGGATGTTTGACTTGCATGGTTAGGAAGAAGGGGGGCATATTTTCTATCTTCCCAGAAAATAGAAACCCAACACATGGCTGGCACTGATGGAAATTTCCCAGGTAGATGCTACACCTCCTAAGAAATCATTTCCACTTTAAAAGCAAAATAGTGAAGGATTAGGTATGGGGACTAGAAGTGGGTGCAGAGCTAAAGTCTAGTTCAGATCACCATGTACTGCATGCTCGGAACAGTAAGGCAGCCGCCTTTCCAAATGTTGCCAGCTTCACTTTGGTTCCCACTACACTCCCAAATACCTCAGGTAATGGGTAACCAATGGGCTTCTCAGTGGCAGCTACCAGGTCAGCCTGGAGACTTTTAATCTAGTCTTGACTAGAGTCTGTTGACATTTATCTAAGAAGAAATGATTAGGAAAATACCTTTTGATAAGATAATTACCAATGCCAACTGTATTACCAAAAAAGTTTCCCTGATTTTGACAGTGCTAAGAAGTTTGTCAAAACAACAAGTAAAGTGTTGATCATGTTTCCCACACACTCAATTACTAGAAAAAGAAAAAATCCTATCTATTTTTTCGTGGACAGAAAATATAAACAACATTTTCAATAATGTTTTGCTAATATTTTAATGAAAAAATTACCTAAATCCGCAAATCAAAATAACTCCACTCGAGAACTAGACAAAAAGGACATTTCATTGGATTACTTCAAAAGAAAACCTGATCAATTCTAGGTTTGATATATTTTTTTAACAGCAGAATGGGCTAATTGGCAGCTTGGTTAATTCTATCCAAACTATATGGCAGCATCTGGCCTTAGAAGAAATAGGGAAGATGGCTGGAAAAATAAAAATTGATGAAGACCAATAGCTAAATGCTCCCTACCAAAATTCAGGATCATTTGGTGCATAAATCTGAAAACAATCATGCTCACTTAGACAGCGTAAGATTACAGACATCATGGTATATTTCTTTAAACAAGTCTTCCTGTGACTCTGTTTAATGAGCTAAGTGTTTGCATTTGAAATTTCCATTTTAAGTAGACTTCTAATAATTTTTCCTTGTAATAGAAAGCTAAAATATTGCAAGCCAAAAATTAATACTCAGATTACCTGTTTAACCCCCCCTGCTTTGTGTCTGTGAGCTGGGAGTCATCAAAGCTGACATCAACTGGTTACTTCTCTTTTATCCATTTCAAGGAATTTGGGAGTCGTATTTTTGAAATTTCTTAGACAATGAATTATGCAGTATCACTCTAAAAGTAGAAAGAATTTCTTTTGTAAGTGTGGATGATAATATTGATAGCTTTAAAGAGCAGTATCAAATTGCACTAGAGATACTTTCCTTTAAGCTACATTGATTACCATTTGTTACCCTTCTTTAACCCTTTAAGAACAAGAAGTCCAATACTGGCTGCTTGCTTATTTTCTCCTCTTCCCACACCATAAGTAACAATGTAAAATTGACCTGCCTGAAATTATCTGCATCAGCCTTAGGTTTTTACCTTTGTTCTTCTTTTATTTAAGCTATTCCATCACATTGTATCCTCTAGGCTAAGCTTCAGTGTTCTGAAAATCATTATTAATAATCCAAAGACCTTGTTCCCTTCCACCTGACCATTAATTTCTAATATCTGCAATTATAGCCTGTCTGATGTTGTGAAAGTCTAATACATACATATAATTTTTTTTAATTAACATTGGCTGCCTGCAAGCTATTACTATTAGTCCATTAGACTGCAGAATATATTCTTCAGGCTGGACTCTCCCAACTTTATTGGCTATTCATATATTTAGCTGTGATCTTTTTTTCTACTTCACAATACTGCACATGTTGCAAACTTCATATTTTATCCTCATTGCTTACAAACATGTTCAAATGTAAATTACAAGTCAACAATATCATCAAAAAATCATGTGGTCAAAAGCCATGCATGGAGGAATAGTGGGTCTTGTGCAGGCTAGCAAGACATTCTCTGCAGCACAATGCCATTCCCAAAACAAAACCTGATGTACTGATACTGAAATGCCAAATGAAAACCAAGCATGGAAAGAGAAGCCTAAGCAATACCTTTAAACACTAAGAGCAGGTTTGCATCTCCCAGCTGGGCAGATTACTGTCTTCTGACACCCAGTAATTATGGTCCTGATTTCTTGTTATGCTACATGAGAAAACATACTAAGGCTATACTTGCAGTCCTGCTCTAAAAGCTGACCTGTAAAAGTAACTGGCATTGCCAGTTTTCCACCTAGGCTGGGTGAAACAACCTAGGCTGATTCTGAGTTATCAAGAACAGATCTTTAAAGAGATGTAAAGTGGTGATGTGCAACTTGCTTCAAATAACAGATTAGGATCCACAGGAAACTTGGTTCTACTTCATCAAAAACAACATCCTACGTGCCAGAGGGCAGTTATATCCTGATGCCTGCCATCAGATTTCACAACTGGTGACAGAGAGGGAGCTAGCTCAGAGAACAAAAAGTTGTACAACAACTGTGGAATTAGTTGTTAATAATGCCCTAAGTCTCTCTCTCATTCAAACACACAAATCAATGCACAGTGGCCCAGTGAGCGTACTTTGTTTAGCACAGGGTGAACAGACTTCACGGGCAAACAAGGAGTTAATTATTGAATCCGCAGTGAACACGTGGTTCTGAAGTAGGTAAAAGACAGTGGGGGCACTTACCAAATCTGCCAGGCACAAGTGGGAACAGAGGCCATCAGCCGAATATCTTCACTTCTGCAAGTGGGCACTAAAGCCAAGAAAGATTAACCTGTGAAACAGCTCAGTTTAGAAACCAAAAGTAGATGTGCTATGCCAAAAAATATATATCTGAGCAGGCAAAAAGAAAAGATGGCAGACAAACTGAGGCTTTCTTTCAGAGAATGAGTTACACAAAAGAAGATGTATGTGTTTTGATGACAGCCCAAACAAGAACACATTGTGTACACTGTTAAGAGAAGGCAGGCTGTGTGACTGCTGTGGTCATGAACAAACTAAAAGGCAGTAAGAATGCTGAAGGGCAGATCAGTTCGCCCTGGCATTTCAGAAGTGCTTCAGAAGACAGATAATCATGTTGATTTAAACCTAAATACATTCACGTGTTTTAAACCTGTATTTTTCCTTAGCAGAAAAGCAAATGTCCCTTGTTACAATTTGGTGTTTTTCCAGTCAATGTTTGCCATAAACAATTACTTAGCAGGACCCAAAACTATTTTGTACAGAGATGCTGAATTCAGTAAAGTTACAGGAAAAAAAAGAAATATGTTTATTTTCTAAATATTGTGAAACCTAATTTCAGTGTTTTAATGAATTGGTCTAAAACCAGTGTCTTGTGGTCTGAAAAAAAATCATTTTAAGGACCCAATGAGGATACAAGCTTCCCCTCTTCAAAACCTGCATTAATGATGTCTGACTTAAAATTCTGGACTGACTCAAAGGCCAGTTTTTTCCCCTATGTGTTTAATTTTTGCCAGAAAAATTTCAGTTTGACCCAACAAAGAATTTTGCTCCTACTGTTTGTGTTCTCTGTGTTCCAGTTTGTCTTCTTTACTAAGAGATTTCTGTATTTACCCAGGCTTACAACTGATAGGCACCATGGGAGCAGCTGGCCTCATGTTAAGTCAGTCTAGCAGCATATTCACCTTGGATTTCTTTCTGTAGGGAACAACAGTAAGGATATCAGTGCAAGAGTTTGCAACTAGGACGATTTGCATTTTTTTTAGTCATAAATCCTTGTTGCCACTGAAACTGGAGTATCAAAAAAGAGAGAGCCTCTTCTCAAGTTATACACACCTACTTCCAACAATAAGTATGATATTCTGGATGAATTAAATTCTTCTTTTATAAGGCTGAATTTTCCACATCTGGGTATCTGGTTTGTTTTAGTTTTTTTTTTTTTTTTTTTCAAATAGTAGACTTAAAACAGATCTTGCAAGTTACTGGCATAAAAGGCTGTTTTCCACTAGACAAGCAGATAGGTATGTTTCAGAAAGAAACGTGAAATCAGTAAGCTTTTAGCATAATAAGACCCTAAATTGTAACTGTCCCTACAGACTTCACAACAAAAGACAAATTCAAAGCATTCTAGTTCTCTAGCAATGGCTCAGGCTGCTTGTTAGCAAGCTGGTTAAACAAACTCTACTTTCCCACACCTAAAAACGCAGCCATGGAAGGACAAAGTTGAAATTACCCTGTTTATTTAACGCTATTTCCATCTTTCATTACTTGTAGCTCAGGCTTTGATTAGACTTTTAAAATACTAAATACAGAACTGCACTTCCCACAGTTAGTGCTTTTTTATTTTCCAAATTTATTTTTTATTGGAAGCAAGTATTTATTGGTGTTTTAAATTTTTTTACCATTATTATACTATTTTTGCATGTCATATAAATTGAAGACTAGGTATGTGAAGTTTGACAATAGGCTGTGATGGTCATTATTTTGCATCTCTGTGAGGTTATTCCCTTTGCATCATAACTCATTCACTGTGCCTAATGTTTAGATTCAGTAGAATCAAAATTTCACCCACACCTTCACTGCATGCAGCACCTTTTAATGAGAATGTCCTCAAAGTCAAGATCAAGAAAAAGGCAAGCGAAGAGCCACAAGAACTGTAAGGTGTGTAGTAGGAAAGGGAGCAGAGCAGAACGTCTCAGAAGCTCTTCTGATGTAGAGACAAAATTCAGATAATTAATGATCATGTAGGATTTGACAGAAGCTTTAACTGAGGTTACTATGTTTGCATGTTTATAGTAGTTCCTCCAGGAGCAATCTTCAGTTCTATCAGGAATTTTAAACATTAATCCCAAAGGAAGAGAAAGATTAAGGTACAGTACAACTGCTGCAAGCATACCCAGGTCAAATTTGCTTGCAGGTAGTCACCAAGGATTGGCTTTTGTGACACCAGACATTGCTGTGCCTAAAATGCCATATGGCATTTAATATCATGGTGATGATGGATGCCACTGGCAAGTTCTCTTCAGTTCTGCTGTGTGTCTTTTTCTGGTAGGGTCAGAGAAAAGGGCCTTTTTTTGGTTTATACTTAAAAAAAAAAAATCATGCCACTTGCTTTCATCAACAGCCTGACAAGGAAGAATGTAGTATTTCATAACTTAACTTACTGGAGACTTGTGAAACTAATTCACCTTCCTAAAGGAGGAGAATAGACCCCTTTTAGGGAGAAGGCTGTTTCAAGAGATTCTGAGCCAGCAAGGGAAAAATATATACACAACTATTGGTTATTTTAAGTCATACTCTCTCTCTTTGCCGCCCTCCAAAACCCCCTATTTACTGGGTGGAGGACAGCTGCTTCCTTTGTTACCAGAAAGCCCAAAACATCTTTGAGATCAGTCTCATAGGAAAATTCCTATGGCATGACTCAGTGGGTGTGGTAAAGTTTTTAACAGGTTTCAGCCAGCATTACTTTTCACTTACATAGACATTGCTTAAGATACTGTCCAAAAAAGAGGAAGTGAAGACAGATATAAAGAGGAAAGTCAATTTAAGCACAGAACACAGAACCTGATTACATGTTCCCATGTAAGTAAGAGCATGGAACAGAGGACAGCCAAAACAGGGACCAGCTGTGCCAGGACAGGGACCAACCTTCCTACCCAAGAGTAAATTCAGTTCACTGCAGACACCCAACTTCTGATTACCTTGCAGAATGCAAGATGCATGTTTGGGAGACAAAGGTACTCTCCTCAAAGCCAGTTTAAGTGAATCTAATGACTATAAATATATGCAGAAATACATATAGAGAGACATAGTGGTCCTTTCCTCCAATTTTCATTAATAAAAACCTTACATTTTACAGGGCAGAAAGCGGCTGCTACAGCCTGGATGCCTCTGCAATACCTTAATACACAAACAACTCTGTGTATGTTCATCCCAAAGAGGAAACCATACAATTAGACTGGCAATTAGTATAGTTGAAGCAGACAAATAATCAAGACTGAACCTTGCTCTGCCATAGCAATCTTCCCTGTACCCTCAGGCTGTAATTTTGTCAATAAGACTGTTCTTTATTACAAGACAGACTACATACCCAATATTCCTCTTTGGTCTCCCCAAACATTCCATCTCTAGTCTTGCCCAAGTGTAAATCACCTTTCAAAGATTGGTTAGTTACAGTTACTTAAGATATAGTCAAATTTTCCTAACACGACAATCACTTATTTTTTTCATCTTTCAAAATCTAACTCCGGCTAGAGGAAATACAATCATTCATAGCTGGGGAAAAAAAAACCCACAAAGCTCTGAAGTGAATTTAAATGGGAGGAGAAAAAATTAAAAATTCACATTTTTAGGAATCAGCAACAAATCCAAAACTATTAGGCTTCTGCTACAAAAGTAGATTTCAGTTTCTAACATACACAAAAATAATCTGATGGAAGGAAATCAAACGGAGAAAAAAAATCCCACCTCTTAGTGCAGCATCTGTACTGGAATGAAAGTGATTTATTTATATTACACACAGAGATTTTTATTAAAAAGGCTGGTAATGGAACATTTTATTTTAATGCATCAAGTTGATAAAAGATTAGTTACAGAAATTGTGTATAATATTGTATAAGTCACATGGATGGGTTATTTAAAAAAAGATTTGATAATTAGAGGAACACATCTCTTATTTTAGTTACATCGTAAAGTGCCTTGTGTAGTCGTATTCTATCGTTGGAATGACCGCCTGTACAAATTTCAAGAAAATAAGAAGGTACCTGAGTTTCTTATTAAGGAAAATGTACAATAGCTAGAAGACCTGCAAAACAAAGCAGAAGTCACATTCAACGGTCTGCTCAATGGTATTTGTTGCTAATAGGAAAATAACACCTAGCTACATTAAAGTTAAGAGACTGGGAGATTAATATTCCAGAATTCTGGTAATGACATCCAATGCTTGACCAAAAACAGACCTTCCTGGTTTAAGTTAATGCAGGGAAACAGAAGTTGTTTTCAATAAATCTTGCAGACACCACACAGACATTAGCAACCCCATATACATTCTTAATATTTGTTATTAACAGATGCCAAGGTGAATTGTACCCAGCAAGGCTAATCCCTAGCTACCTTCCTGTAGTTGCAGGGAGAGCAGGCTCCTCTCCTCAGTGTTTCAGTAGCTCAGAAAAAGGAATCAGTTCCTATTCTGAACCATCCTTTGAAAGAGCTCCTTCCTGTTCACGAGGGAAAGTACAGAGATTAGCTTTACCAACCTGAGCAATCTGCCTTGCAGAGAAGAGTTCCCTTGTATATATCAACTTCAAACGCATGTTGGGCCTGAATTTGCAGTCTGGAGTATATTGAGTAATTATAATCTAAAGTGTCTGTCCATGTGGGAAAGAGGGAGACAGGGAATGGAAAAATTAACAGAAATCATTACTTTCAACTGACTATTAAGTTACATTGGTACTGGATATAAGTAAACCCTACTGTTTTGACATATCAGTCTCATGGACTATTTCTTCACAAACAGAGGATCCATGAAAATGAGCAAAGAAATCCCATGTTAAAAATGCCCCAATTTGTTAGGTAGTAACAAAAAAAGCAATAAAATAAGCTACTTGCAACTACTGAGGACAACGAGACTTGAACAGAGAAGTTCAAGTATTTTCCAGTTCAGTTCCAGTTGCTCGTTGAACAAATTGAGCAAGTCTCAACTCACACAGTAAATGAGAATTTTCTGATTCAGGACCTTCAGCTGCCCAGTAATTCCTCCTTACTTGCCTTATAGCAGCAAAGAACACTATTTTGAAAGGACACACTTCTAACATGGAGGTCGCCCCAGTCAGAAAGCAAAGTATCAATTGCTATAAAGCATAACTAAGACCAGTCAGCTTCCTAAAAGAAAATTCTGATTGTGAGGCATTTGATAGTGATGTTCAGAATGGTTTCAGTGATTGTCATTGCTTCTTGTCAGCAAGGTTGTTTTACTAAGATATTGCTCACATGCAGAATAGAGAATAGTGGGACCTCTACATCTTTCACAAATGAATTTCAGATTAAAATCTAATACAAAACTGCTCTACCAAGCAGTGATTACACTCTGGATGGAGTCTGTGAACCTCCAGTCTCACCCTCCTATACTGGCATCTCTGCTTCATACTCACAGCTACCTCCTTCACACCCCTACAAACAAGGGCTCAATCCTGTCCCTTCAAACCTACCTGCTTTCCCCATTGCTCCTGCCATACACCACCTCACATTTTTCCAGTAACTTAATGGAGTCTGTTTGCACAAAGGAGCTCATCCCAGAACTCCAGCAACTGCTACCCCAAGCAGCTGTTCACTGCTTTCACACACAACTGCATGCCAGTTTATGAACTTTGAGGTAACAGCCTTTACAGTGCAAGAAGTCTCCAAGAATCCATATAATAATGAAAAAGGATACATGTGAACTCCAAGTTCTCCCCCACCTTCTGCAACAGTCTCGATTATTTTCTTCATGACTTCTGCATGCCTGAAAAACAGATGAGAAAAAAAATATTTTAAGGAAGAGGCAACTCCTCCATCAGCAAGCTTAGGTTTTGTGCAAAGTAAATAATTTTAGACCATTAGCTTCAGAAGCAGCAAGAGGAAATTTTCAGTTTACTGAGAAAGTAAACCCGCAACAGTAACTGAAAATTAACGTTAAGTGATAAATGTAACATTATTTAACAGCTTCGTACATTCCCAACGAAAGCAAAAAATGTTGTACGCTACAATGCAGACTGAGTGGAATAATGAGAGTGAAAGCATCCTGCTTGACACCAGTATAACTTTTAATTGCTAAATGCCAATAAAGCCCCCAGGTAAGTCCCCAGAAGGTAATACTGACCAGCAGCCAGAATTCCCCCGATGTCCCCCTGAAGATTATGTCTAAAAACTGCTGTAACATTTTTAGCTGCTTCTGCTGCACTCAAACTTGTAAAGCTTGAAGAGGTTTAAAACACTAAAACAATTCATGGTTTCCTCGGAAAGGCAGGTTAAACCAACTCTGCATAAATTCAGAACCATTGCTCTAGGACTGGTTTAAAGTATGGAAACTTTCTCTGGTGCTAACTTGGGTTCCATGGCAAATCAACAGTTTGTAAGCTAGTTTCTTCTCTCTTGTAACTCTGTTATTATAAAGCACTACAGGGAAGGATAAACATTTCCTCAGGTCACGGAGTTTTTACATTCTCATCAGTGACATCCCCAACCTACTATGAACCATACAATATTTGTGTACAACGCAAATCCTGGGAATGCAACACAAAATTACAGAATAACCAGGGCTGGAAGAAACTGGTCATCATGTAGTCTAACCCTCCTTGCGCAACGAGCGGTCAACTAGAACAGATCACTCAGGATGTCGTCTGCTCTAGTTTTGAATACCCCTAATGATAAAGACTTCAAATGTTTTAATTACCAGTTACAATTTGGAAGTAATGTTCTTGTGTTCAAGGCAGTTATTCCATCCCATAAACTACAGGATGAAGAGCATACCAAATCAGAGCAGAGAACTACCATATGTTAATTTATGTTTTATTTATTTATCTTTAACACAAACTCCCAGGCCATATAACTAATCTTACTTTTATCTATACTTCAACCTTGTTTTAAATACATGATTCTGCAGGTAAATCTTCACCAGTGACATCATACAGGGCTATGGGCATCCATCTACACAGCACTGCAGGTTAGTGAGCAGCAGCAGTTTAGAATACCCATCCCAAAACAACCAAAATGCCAACTGAGAACAAGGATGAGTGGGAAGCAGAGTTTGCATAACTTTCTGACCATGCTTTGATACCAGTACGTCAATCTAAATAGCTGAGCAGCAACTGGCATTTAGTAGTTACCCCCGAAGTTAATCATGCTGCCAGTGACTGCAAACAAGGAAGGAAGCTGTTGCAAAGTTACCAAGACACACTGTAAACAGGAACATGTCAGTCTGGGGAAACACTAAAGGTCAGCATTTGTCATTTACTGTTGGTCTTTGCAAATCAACTAACCCTCAGAGCTGATTCCAATTCTGGATCCCCACGACGCCCTGCAGAACACATGCCATTTCAGGTGCCAAGGCCAGCTGCTTCCCTGTAGGAACCTGGCCACTGCCAAAACTTAAGTTTTGACCTTATGTGTAACTGTGGACTATTTTCTTTTACTGGCACAGAATACAGGTCCCTATGCAGCTATTAGAAGTCTTTAACAGCATACTGGCTCAACTTCATACATCTTAATGACATTTATTCTTTTCTAAGAACTACCCAGGTACCTGGAATTCTATAATGGCCACAGAGTAATGGTCATTCTCGCTGTCCCACAGTTACTCATGAAAAGCTTTGCAGGTGCTTTACAAACCTTGTAAAGTTTCTTTCCTGTTTTCAGTTTCCTTCTGTAAGAAAACTTGGTGGAGTGAATATAAAATATACATATATGCTACAATGGAAAGAAATAACTTTTGAAGAAATGTAGGCTAAAATATCCTACTATCTAGAAATCTTTCCCTGCAGATATTTATACTACATTAGAAACAAAAAGAATTCAGAAGCCCATCACTAGTTATTCTGAAATGGAGAAAAATAAGCCCTTGGCAACAGTGCAAGCAATTACAACTTAATTGTAAACGTGTTTATTAGTTAACTTGTTTGATAGTCCCTTCATAACACTCACAGAAAATGCTGAGAATCATGATTAAAGCAGTTTACAGCAATTAATGAGGAAGTTGACTATGTTCCTTCCAGTACCATAAAAATGCTGACAAGAACTACAACTTACAGATGAGCTGTAAGATGAACAATTTTCACTGACTACTCAAAATAGAAACAATCTCAAGCAGCAGACAGTGGCATCCGACTGCCATTTCTTTCCTTTCTCTGATGCCTGACATGAGGATACTCACGTCACAAGAAAAACACATATCCTACACATATCCTACATTACACAATTCTTGTAACGTGATGGGAAGCAACAGCAGCAGACATAACTAAACACTGGTAGTATCCAGCAACAGTTTGGCTATTAGTTTTTACTCAGAAGCCCAGACCTTCTTAGCTGTTAGCCTTACCAGTTTGAAAAAACAGAATAGCTCACCTTGGAGTGTAAGAAAACATAATTAAAACCTCCATTTTATATATGCCGTTAGCCTCTTTCTTCACAGTCTCAACACTACCTTTTAAACTCCTTCCAGTGTTAAGCAGTTGCACATCCATGAGATCGCTTTTTGAGAAGGGCTACAGTTTTCCTCCACATCTAAGGCCAGCAGCAAGCCTGTCTCACTTCACTATCAATCATCTCTTTCATGCTTAAAACTGAAACAAGTCTCATGATGTAAACCATTCCTTCAAGTGCAGATGTGGATTACATAACAAAGGAACTGGCACTTCACTGGCAAAGAGCAAGAAGTGAAAACACGACCACAGAGCTCTCACCCGTGAAGAGACTCAACCCAGATTCACAGATTAGCAGTGCACTGCTAACTCCTCTGCAGAGCAGTAACTAAAGTTAAACAGATCACATCACAGCCACAGCCCAATATAAAACCCACAGTTCCACCTAGTCAGTGAGAGCTGTCATGCCCAAATATCTCTGCATCTTTCTTTGTTCTGAGAGTGCCCTCCTAATCTGCATCAACAGGAGCTTCTTCCCAAACCATTTACTAGCAATGCTTCCAGCAAACACAAAGAAAATTAAATTTTGGCTTCAGGATTTTTTTCCTCCTTTTCTCCTATTAATCATCTTCCCAGTCAGTCTGTTAAGCCCTCCTAGATTCATCCCACTTGACACTCCTTCAAAAACACTAGTTGCACAAAAAAGCTGCATCCATTTTTTGTCCAAAATCCTTCAGACAGCAAACAGTAAGACAGTCAAAGTCACTATTAGGTTGAGATTAAGACTGGTATGTTCATACAAGGTACAAGAACACCTTACTGAATCAAACAAAAGGTCTACCTGGTTCTGCTTCCTAACTTATAGTACATGCTCAATAAAGAGGCAACAACAAGCATCTAACAAACGCTCTGTCCAAAGCACTACTAATTTCCAGCAGTATGCTGGAAATTACCCAGGGACTTTCTTATTCTGAACCCTTCTAATAACTACACTTTTAACAACCTTGACAAATTTTTATTTCATTAACATAATATTGCTTAAATAAATACTTAGTTTAGTTAGGTGGTGCGTGCAGAAATTAATTCTTTCTGGCTTTGAACATGTCAGCAGAGTACCATTCAATGCCGCCAGTTTCACTACTGGAAGAAAACTTAAATCCTAATACTTCACCTTCTGTGTCATTCATAGTGAAGGTCACTGATACCATAATTCCCTGCTCCCCTTTTTCCAAAGATAAAGGGTCACAGATTATTCAAGCATTTCTTATGGGAAAGAGCTTTATAACTTCAGTTATCCTAGACAACTTTCCGTATCTTTTCCAGTTTTAGTCTACCTTCACCTCAGACTACAGAACAGATGATCAGAGCTGTACTGCAGTATCCAACATGTGGGTGGTCCCATAGATTAGCCTTATGTTGTTTTCTCTCCTATTGTTTATTATTTGCTTTACAGTTGTCCCTGTTATGCCTCTTGTATTACTCTTGAGCACCAAGACTGACATTTTCATGTTAGTGCAGATTTAAACCTGATGATTTAAAGACCAACAATAAACTTTACAACTTCAAAACTTTCTACTAGACAACTAGAGGGGAAGAAGTTATTTCCCAGACATACAACGGCTTCTGTGCTCAATATTGTCTATATGTAAGTCTGACTGCTTGGCAAAAGCAAACATTGTTGAAAAGCGGTGACTAGTGAACTATGAACTGGAAGAAACATGAGAAATAGATTTACAAAGCACATGAATCCATATCCCCATAAGACCAAAATTAGCCATAATATACTCGTTGCAAAGTTTCCTTGCTCCCTTCTCTAAAGACTGATGAACAAATAAATGCTAAACCAGAAGAACAAATAACTGCTAAACCAGAAGCAAGAATGCTTTAGGTCTGTGAAAACTACCATAAGTTTGTCAACAACAAGCGGATTATTTGACACTGAGCTAGTGACATGGATTTCTAAAGTGTTTAAATCAAAGGAAATTAAAGGGGCAATCTGAACTCTGATTTTTTTTTTTTTAAATATATGCAATTGTACAAAGGGTATCTTTTCTTAAAAGATAAAGCCCAGACTTGTATCTCCAAGAACTTCATACTGTCAAGAAGCTGAGGAGTTACACTGTTTCAGATACTGGCTCTGTATCACTAAGACACCTAAAAGGATGTTAGGCCTACATCTAAGACAAGATGCACCTTCCAAAGACCTAGAAAAAATACCTGTGCAGCAAGTCGAACTACAGGCTCCCCATATCTTGGGTGAGAAACACGGAAAATGGAACAGAAAACACTCTAAAAGTACAAGTGTGTTTTGCACTTGTGTTCAACAAATATTTTGGTGTGGCAATCCCAGGATCTCTATCTATCAGTGCAAAATTTAACGCGGAGCAGAAGGTAGTTAACATAAAATAAGAAATTGTTATTTCAGGTTCAAATAGCTTTTTCTGCCACAGAAGTATACACTATACTTCTACCCTCCCCAAAAAGGAGATGAAAGGATAAAATTTGATTTCACGGAATTCTGGTAGTCTGCCATCTTCTGGAGTCCATAAGGAAGCTGAGTTAAAAACAAGTTGATCAGAGAAGACAGTGCTAACTGCAGAACACAGTTGCTGCAGTGAGCACAGGAATGAACTCAGGGAACTGCTGATACCTTCCCTTCTTACTGCCTCAGAAGCTAACAGACCACTACAGCAGCCAACTGTGGAAATATGTCCAGAAACCTGAACAAAAACCTTAGCAAGAGCAGTGAAGTGCCTTGTACCTGCAGGCTGAGTCAGACCAGAAACAAAGACTTACCTGCATGGATGAACTGAGCACATGGGAGGTGGAGGAAGATGAGGATGGTTTTCAATGGTCACTGTTTTCTTGACGTGATCTTGACTAATATCTTCATACATATGCTCTACTGTTAAAGGCTGTCGCTGCTATAGAGGAACAAGGAACACGAGAACAAAAGCATTACTAACAAAGAATCTTGCTCCTTTCTAACATCAGTAACAGATGATGCACCAAAAATTACAGGCATCTAAAATATAAAAGTTCTGAAGGTACACTGAAAGAACTGAGTGGGTTAAAATCTATATGGTATAGAAATAGTACTGCAGAGATTTTCCTGAAGTCAATGTATTTGACAACCAACCAGGTTCCCACCGAGGTATTTGAGCAGTAAGCCCTATCCAACTTTAACTCAAGAAACCCAGTGATTAAAGGGAAGAACTTTGATATATTCCTTTCCTTCTGAAGGGGATGAAAACACATACCTGCTTACTTGACTGAGTTTACTGGGGTTACTGCCAGTTCTACAGTGCTAACAAAAACTCCAGTGGTTTTCTTTGAAATGTGCTCAGTTATCATGCGCAGTTTTCAGTGAAATTCTTCCAACTTCCTGCAAGTACTGTAAAAGTCCTGCCTAAAAGCCTATATTGCTTAATGGTTTTGCCACCATTTTTCCCTTTAAATTTCTACTGTGAATAAGCAACAAAATAGCCTATTTGACACAGTGAATCTAATTTCACAGAAGTAGAAAAAAAACCCAACATAGCTATACCTCATCATATCCAAATAACCAGAGCCTTGGAGTTTGGTAATATTTGTCATAAGTGATGTAGAGGTCATAGGTTCTAGTCTGTAGAATAGCATCTTCCCCTCCAACATCAACTTTAGCTTTGTTAGCTTCTACAATCTGTCTTGTGTCAAGTGTTGCCTGGTTTAAGGTAAAAATGACAAGATTAGTATAGTCTTGCTTGGATTCCCTCCTTTCCCATACTAAGTAGTTATGTAAAACTGTAAAACTTAAAATGATATTCTTAAGTGGGCATAAAACCCCCGAACATACGGTTTGGTTTTATTTTTAAATTAGGACTATCAGTTTCTCCCCCAAAAAGTATTTTTTGGTTTTATTTTTGGTGGGTTTTTTACTTTTCAAAAAAGGTCCGATTTCTTAAGGAAGTAAGCACCTACATTGTTATACCCCCCTACCTTCTTTCACAAATAGCAGACAATTCCAGTGAAATTCAGAAGGCAGAGGTCTCAGTTTAGGCAGGTTCATGAAGACCTTAGGATAGTACCACAAATAATGAGGCCTTCTGTTTTCTCTCATGAAAGTCTGATGGATTGGTGCAATCTACTGAACCCACAGGCCACTCATCCTCCCCGTGTAAGCCCCAAGAACCACCACTGCATTTTTTAACTTCTCATTAATACCAGGCTGTGTGTAAGCAGAGCAAAAAGGATTAGCAAAACCAAGGAAAATTTCTGTGCGCAAAATCTTTGAGGACCCAAGCGTTCAAGCAGTACTACTGCGGTAGGTTGGCAGGAGACAAGTCCATAGGAATCCAGGCTCAGTCACCCTACTACTCATAAGGTTGTTATTTCAGCCATTTGTTATAATCATTTTTACTTTGCTTGTGCCTATATTGTAACAGACAAGATAGAGAACTGTTCACTCACATCATCTGTCTCCAATAGCCCACTTTCTTCATACTCTGAAAAGAAGATCCATAAAATTCTGTGTTCAGCTTGTAGCCAGTCATTATATTTGTCATTCATAAACAACTACTTTTAAAAAAATCTACACGTATCTAAAGAAGTTTTATTCAGGTAGAATAAAATCCCAATCCCCAAACCAGACTATCCCTTTTTTAACACAGATTTGACTAAGCCTACAGTAAGTAGGTGATGAGCAATACTTCAGTGATTTTGTATAGGCAGATTAAGTGTAGGTACGAAGCTGCAAGGAAGCTGTGCTAATCTCTAATTTATACTTTCTTGGACCTGTTCTGCTTCACAATTTTCCAATCACTAACATTCACACGGGTTTTTGGCACATGTTAGAGTAAACATGAATCAATAAAACCATACAAAAGGGGATAAAGAGCACATGCCTACTGAAATTTTTCAGCACGCGTTCCATGCAAAGAATGAGGGGTGTTTTAGAGTGTACTACTTTAGTTAAAGACCTGAAATAAAGTATGTTCCACCCAATTTCAGTAAATACCTTCCATGTCTGCAGCTTCTCCTTCATCTTCCTCATCATCATCTTCACAAGATGCTGAACACTCTGGCATTTTTATATTATCCTTTAGAAGTTAAATTGAAAATACTGCTTTAATGACTGTTGCATCTACATCCCCAAAAAATTTAAGGTGTTAAGTCCAGCCAACACATTCAGTGAGCCAGAAAGATAATTTCTGCAATATTAAGAAGCATTATGCTGAGCTCAAATATTTGCTTATTAACTCATCTTAAAGTCCTAGTATGACATTAAAAGTCAATTTAAGAAGTTTTCCTTTGACTTCGCAATCTGGAATGACTTAATTCCTAAACAAAGAAAAGTGACCATGGTGTTAAACAGTTAAAAGATCCACCTATCTCAGATGAAAGGCAATGACTAAACAGCTACGACTAAACATGTAGGTTAATATTTTTTTAAGTTCTAACCCACAGTCAACTGTGCCGCAGGTATCATAAATCACCTCAAGGGACCCATAAGGATGATTGAGTCCAATCCCTTGCTTTTTGTGGGACTACATAAAACTCTATCATATGACTAAAAGTGTCACCCAGTTACACACACTATGAGCCTTGTCCAGTTCCATAATTGTTTTAAAACACGAGAGAGTCACAAAAGGTATCACATTTTGATATCATTCTCCAAAAAACCATAGTCCAACAGAAACAAATACAGCACAAGCCCACAGTCAATTTTTGGGCGTTGCACAGCATTAAAATCCAACAGACAACTCCAGTGAAATTCAGAACCTGACGGTCTCAATTTACACAGGTTTCATGAAGACTTTAGGAGATACTACTGTTAGAAGCTCCTTTAATTGTAAGCATCAGGTGGCTGTTCTTTCATTTAAAAAACTCAAAACACCAAAACCAGTAAGAAACTAAGTTACAAAGTGCATTGTCAAGCTGAACATCAGCAGGAAAGAGTTGTCCTCCTGGACTGGACCTACAAGCAAGTTTTTCTACATACATTAGAAATTAAATCCAATGCAAAACATACAACAGCAGTTATGAATCACAGTAACATTCTGCAAGTATTGTGTTTTGCAGAAAAAGTGATCAACTTTAGTTATTCCTTAGAGTGTTTCTTCCACCCTCATGTTACTGACTTGTCAAAAAGCAGTATTTTTACTAGATTCAGCCAAGTCATTTGAAATACTTGCACTTCACAGTTCATCAAATAGATAGCATTTTGAGCTGTTTATAATTATGCAGTAGCATGGGGCAGCCCATTTTCTTTCCCCCTAATTTTTAGAATCCAAAACTTCTGCTTGGATGGTTTAAACTCTCACAGGACACAGACAAAACTCCCCTTACCAACTCATCTTTAAAAGCATTTTGTGTCTCTGTGACTATCTCCATGTTAGAAACATATTTGTATTTTGAGTGCTTCCTGAGGACTTAAGTTTCACGTTTTCCCCTGCTGCAGTGACTTTTTGGAAACATGCAGAAACTGAGGGCTTCATAAGATGTATACATTTAAACAGGTAAAGTTTCTTCTAAACTGAAGGGCATAAACCTGTCAAACTGGACCAAGTGTGCTAAAAGTCTGCTTGCAGTAGTTGAGGATCACAAAGGAATACTTTACATCCCCACATTACTTTTCCATATAAGAATTTCTTCATGCTGGCCTCCAAACATTAATGCCTTGAAACACAAATGTGTGGTATCAGCGTAAACAGAATTTCATTTTCAGTTTGTAGAAGCCTGGCGCAGGAGCACACTGGCTAAAGACATTTTAAAAAGACAAATGCCTCAGTAAACACAGCAATAAGGAGATGCACATGCTTAGACTAATCACAGGCTCTGAGGGTCAATGTACATCTGCAAAACAATTAGTGACAAAGCATATTTTAATCTTTCACAGGGAGTACTAGATTGCCACTAGTAAAACTGCTATTACCTTCGGGTCCTGTAATAAAGCAACAGGAAAATTTAGAAACAAGTACCTTACTGTCTAGTGTGATCTCCTTAACTGCTTCTGTTGCGCCCACTATACCTGTAAATTGAACAAGAAGTTTGTGTTGAAAAAGCTTGGTTCTTTGTTAGAGAATAGCACAGAAAGAGCTTGCAAGGATTTCAGAAAGCAGTGTCTCATCTTTCCAAGTCACATCGCACAACAACCTTGATATGCGAGAAGCTGTTCATTTGGTATTGGTAACATGCTTAGTGCTGGACATCCCTAAGCAAACCACTTTGATAACACAGAGCACCACAGCACAGACGTGCCATGCCTTACAAAGCCTGTGATGGAACTCTGCAAATTTGGACTTCTATTTTAATATATTTTTGCATAAAAGTGAGTTCAGGATAGGCACTCACATCACAATAATGGAACTCAACTTCATGAAAAAGGCAGGCATTTATGAGTATGTCTGAGCTTCTTGAAAGCAATGACAAAGCAAAGTGTAGCAGAGCGCTCAATGCTTTTAGCTGAGAGGAAGAGGGGGTACAAAACCACCCCAAATCATGGTAGTGTCCACTCTTGAGTTCCTCCCCATTAACTTTCTAGTTTTACTGCTGCTCTCACACAGTATGTTTTGGGATACATGCCAAGATTCTGCTTTGACAGAGTACATTTATCTAATTAACTCTTCAGCTGTGGAAACAGATTTTATCTCATTTGATAGCATTTAGAGACCTGGCCAGGTTTAGTCAGAGTGTTACAGCTGTGCTGTACAGTACGGTGCCCAAACCAGTCAACTCTAAAAAGAAAAACCTGGCAGAGGAGTCTATTCACAGCAGGGATGGATACTGCATACTTAATTCAAGGATATGACAAAGCTATTCCAAATTATTTCTTTGGTGTGGGGGCATTTGGTTATGAACTGTGATGCATTTAAGAATTGCCAGTGTTGAAAAATGTATGTCTACAGAAACAAAAAGCATCATCTCCGACCCTTTTTCTCCCCACCCTGGCAAACTATTCAGAGAACTTTCTCCATATTACAACAAAAAAAAATTTACACCAAAGAAAGTAAAAACTGAGAGGAGTACTTTTGGAAATGGTGGAGAAAGCATCATTGAAGGACAGAATTGTATTAACACATGATAGAACATCAAGAAACAGACTAAAACTAATATAATTGCCAATTAGAAAAAAACAAAAGGATTTATAAGACATTGTGCTAGAAAAGCCAGTGAGATAGATTCATATAAGCAGTATTTTTTAAACTTCTTTATAAACACAAGCTCATTTAAGGGCTTATTGTAAAAAAAGGGGCATCTCCCACACTCATCTCTGTACTTAACATCTTCTTTGTTTTTAGTACAGCATCCATAACTTAAACTAACATCCTCTTCACAGGATTTCCTTACTAAGGAATGAGGCACTATGCAGCTCATCTTTTAAAATAACTTCCTAGAACTTTAGTAAGAGAATACGGAAATAATTGTCATCATCTCTGAAAAGGAGCCTGTTTCAAGCATATACAGCCACACAGGTAGATGTCATGTACCAATCAGGGGGGTAGCTGATAATGTAACTTACTTCCTCCAGACTAGATATTGGTACACAGACATCCGTATATAAGAAAGATTTTACTTTCTGAGAGTGGAAACTGAAAATCAGATTACCAAATGCAAAGCCTGAAGCAAGACCTTGAATACCTGCATTGTGAAAAGTGTCTACCCATCCCCCATCACCATCATCTTCTTCTATAATTGCTTCCTGCTCATCTGAGTACTCCATCTGCTTACACCTTTTATAGCACGGCACTACAAGAAATGGCAAAACAAAAAGAATGCAGTCAGTCATTCTTATATAAAACCAGACTGGAGGATGATATTATCCTACAAGGCCTTCTAAAATGTGTCAGTCTTTCACAGATCCTTATTTAAGGAATCCTAAGGCTGTATTTCAAATGCAAAAGTATGAACTTTGAAAAATATATTGATGTGCTGTATCAGGTATTTTACTTCACGTAAAAATACAATGATTGCATTAGCCTTAAAATTTCATCTTTCTGTTAAGTATTATAGCAGTTTCATCCAATTTCTTAAGGATTAGAAAAGAATTAACTTCTCATTTGCTAACAACTGGAGAGAACCCAGTAGTTTTCTTCACATTGGTAAACAACTAAGGATCACTTTGCCTGGATTTTCATCAGTTTTACAAATTCATTTGGCCTTAGAATTCTGCTAAAAGCTTGCATCAGCTATTTATGCAATACATTAAGTATGTTTAATTATAATTTAACATCTAGAAGTTTAGAAGGTCAGAATTCACGCGACATTTAGAATAACTTCTGTCATATGCGTTACAGAGCCATTCAAACAGAGATTTAGATAATGTTTTCAGAAAATAGTCAGACTAAATATCTGATTAAGGCAAAGCAGGCATTTTCCAGTAGCATAAACAAGGACTATGTAGAAAATGCTCTTTCCTTTTCTATTAATGTGGAGAAAAACAAATCTGCTGCATGAAGTGCAGCATTTGAAAAATGCTCTTTGACATTTCAGAAAAGGACGAAAGGGGTGTGAAAGTCACAGTGAAGTCATGCAAAGACTTCCAAAATGAGGTCTGTAGGATGGCTTCCAGTCTCAACTATAGCCCATAGCTTTTACTCAGGTGGGAGGCCAATGTGACACCAGCAGCAGGAAACATATTATTTTGGAATGTGATGAAGAAGGATCACAGCAGTGAGGAACCTCAGAAGCGGCAGGAAGAGAAACAAAGCAGATCAACTGGCCATCAAACCATCAGGCCCATCTCAGGAAAGCGTCCAACACTACTGTAGTAATTTTCACATGACAGTGCACTGCAAGACTCCAAAAGCCAGCAAGGAAAATCCAAGCATATAATACAACCCTGTGCAGGCAAAAGTCTCCTCAGGCTTTCTTAGTAGTAAAGGTTCATCTAACGGCATTGACATATTTTGACACAAGATCTTTCGGATATCGCCATGGTTGCCAAGATGTTATCCTTCTTATCCATTAAAAAGGTAGTCACCACATGTATTATATAAATACAACTGTGAAGCTGTTGAAAAAATTAATTCAAGATCGTATTTATGATTATTATTGACAAGGATATTTACATTAATTACATACTTGAATTAGAAGTATCAGTGTCACTATGAAAGACATTTCGAGAACTCTTTTAATAGCCCGAGTTTCCAAAGGTAAGAGGAAAACGAACGTGTTTTCCTTTTAGACACTGAACATGAGTTGAAGCAAAGCCAAAGACGTTTATAATGTTTAAAGTTCATTTATACTTCATCAAGGCAAGCTTTATTTCTCATATAAAGCTCTACTATAAAGTGGTCTAAGAAAAAGAATTTAGAAGTGCAGGAAAAGCTTCTTTAACATCGCAAAGCCAGAGCATCCAAAGTGTGAGGTATTTGCTTACCCTGTCAATACAATCAGTAGAGTTGACAGCACAGCCAACTATGCTGGCAATTCTAAGAACATTCACATTTAAATTTCAGTCTTACCGTTTTTAGTTACCAAAAACTGTTTGTCTGTTGGCAGATAAGCTTTGACTTTTAGCTCTTCTCCTGAAGCCCTGTAAAATGAAGTGCACCATTTGAGAATTTGATGATCTGCAAACAAAAGAACCCTTCTATTTTCAGGTTGTGTAAGGAACATTTTATATAATCCTCTTGACCTATTCTCAGAATTGGTTTGCTATGACTTTAGTCTTCCCTATATACATTTGGTATGGTGTTAGAAAGCTTGGCCATCCCTGAACTGTTCTGGGATCAAAACCATTTTATGCCTCAAAAACTACTTTCACCTTGAGATGGCCAAGCAAAGATGGGCTGACAGAATAATCTATTCTATATAAAATTTTCTAGGATCAGCAACAACAAAGTCGCGAATGTCTAAAGAAAGCAACTTCAGAAAAGGACAAAATAGACCTCTATAAATATAAAATCTGTCCATAGTCACTAGTGCTTAAGTACTCTTAATTCCACATTACTCAAGCATTTGCCTTCACCTTTAGTGGTTTTTGGTTTGAAATAAGAGTAACATTCTAAAGAGCCAATTCCATACTGCTGCCAGACTCAACATCATGTTTTTTTCTGAAGGAGGTGGCAAAAGGGCAGGGAGATTCAAACAGCAATTTTTCCTTCAGCAATTCATGGTCCAGTACAGAGCCAAGACCCTGATGATACCAACTGCACAGATAATGCTCATTTAGGAGCAGATTAGTTTCATAATGCAAGACATCAGTAAAACATGAGGAAGCACCTTATTTGCACCCCTACCGTACATGAAACAGAAGGGATTTCCAAACTGCACAAAGTGAACTGCTGTGGGCCAACTTGAACACATTTAATTAACAAATGTTTGTCAAAGTACACCATTTACAACTACTTCCTAGCAATTCAGTAGCACAAGGCCTTTGCTTTTTCAATCACCAAGACAAACCCGGAGATATATGCTGCTACTGCGGCTAAACACAAAAAGCATTCACAGTATATAACAGCTTATTTCCTCTAAGACCTTAAAAAAACGAACAAAAAAATCCCCAAACAAATCCTCATCTCAACTACTGCTATACAGCAATTAGTAAGCCCTGCCTGACTTAAATATAGAGCCATTAAGAAAGTTCTACTAGAAAAGTCCACTTACTGCTCTGAAATCAGACAACAGTATAGCTGAATCCAATGGAAACACACCAAAGCACAGGTAGGAATACTAACTTTTAACAAATCTTTCAATTTTACTTACCATTGCCAAGTAGGACAGTGGTGAACTAAGTGATCTCCAGCTGCAACAAACTGTTAAGGCAGGAAAAAAAATTACTGTTAAATATGGCCCAAGGAAACTCCAATTTTTTCTCAGCATTAGTATTTCAGTTCCACGTTCCTTTGATCAATTAACTGTGTAATTAACAAATGTTTCAATCAGCTTGGTGCTTTATTTTAACCCCATTTCTCAGCTAACCATGAAAACGCAAAGATAAAATCAACTTCACCCAAAATGCTTACTCAGCACCATAGCAAATTCAGAGTTTCAAAAGGTGTGGTACTACCTGCCAGTCTAATAAAAACTAAAAAAGTTACTGGACCTAATAACATTGTTTACTTTGTAATAAAGAAATTATTTTTATTTGCCACTATTCAAACTTTTACACAGACAACAAAGAGCTTAACGTAAAAAAAAAAAAAAAAGCTTAATTCTTTCCTTGTTCAAAACAATTTTGCAGTAAGAAAAGCGAGACCATCCACTGACTCAGTGAGAGAACTGATACAGGAATAAACAGCCTATGTTTTCTATAATGACCATCACTGTAATAGTTAATCACTGATGTTAACTAAAAATAGATTACCATTTACTTAGTACACTGAAAATCTTATAGGTAACTTTGCTCTGAATAAATAGTTTTAAAAAAATATTCACTCTGCTTGTTCTTAGTATCAAAGATGAAGCCTTTTATAATATTGCATTACTATTTCACAGTGATACTGTCACGTTAAACTTGCCAGCAATGTCACACTAGACTTGTGTACGAACTCAAAACTCACCCAGCAATGTTCAACCCTCTGGGCTTGTTTTTAGTACACATAAATTGAGGAAGGCAAGCCTGCACTTAAGAAAAGTGATTTTTGTGGGCTTTGAAGTAGTCACTTTGGAATATGAGGTGCACAGCTGTTGCCACAGGTGCTTTCTTGTCTTGAAGTGCCAGATTATAACACCACCCTCCCTGGCTGCCCAGAAGCTGCTGCAGTGTGACATAACAGGCTTGCAGCGGGTCACAGCCATTTCCTCACCACGTCCTCCAAAGGGAGGCAGATCAGCGCAGCAGGAAACACCATAGCACGCACTGCACACGGATTAACAGGCTTAATCTCTGCAAAAGTGCTTCCCTTTCCCCTATTTTTCAACAGAAGCCTCTAGCAAAACTGAAATCTCCTTAGAAAACCCCAGCAAACCCTCCCAACACACATGGAATTTTTAAAACTCATTATCTCTTACATGATAAACACAAATGAAACTCCAGAATTATTTAAAATGCTGTTCAAGGAATTGGAACTCTGTGACCCCAATGTTGAAATGTATTACTAAATATGAAAAAAGTGTTGTTTGTGGGTCTAACAGATACATAGCCCTAAAACAGCACTTGAAATTTCATCTACTTTTTTTTTTCACCTTAGGCAGCAAAATTATCTACTTGGTTTCACTTTCTATTTCTCAAGCACTGATGCTACCTCATACTTGAATCAGTGCTGCAAAGTGGAAGGAGATCAATTTTAGGACATCTTATTTCTAGTCCTGGAAAGAACAATTTTAGCAATTGCCCTGTATTTACATATATAATTAAAACAGGTGTCATCTTTTGGAGGTATTAACTAGTAAGAACTCATGACAGGCAAGAATTTTTTGAAATTAAATCAAGTACACAGATAAGTGAAAAGAGGGAGTAGGTGTTGAGTGTGATTAATGAGTCATCTTTATCCTTATTGTTAATTTACTCATCCTCAAAGGCAAGCCACAGGAACCCCACAAAAATCTATAAACCAGTTAGTGTCTCAGACTAAAAGACAGCTAAAATTACCCAAGAAATCCAAACTCATTCAAAGACAACATCTTAGTGTCATTATTCTTCTTTAGCAACCAAGACTATATAAAGACTGACAAAGGGACAACCAGCAGATCCATGCTCCAGCTTCATCTAAATTTAACAAAAATTTAATCTTGCTGTACAACCAGTTCCCTTGACTACTGTTTTGAAGGATCCAATTTATTCATCCCAGCAGCATCTAACGTGACACACAGAACACAGACTATTCACACTCCTGGTGGTGTTTAAATGCTGCAAACTCCTTAATGTAATAAAAGTGGTTAACGTAAAAATCTACAGAAGGTGCCTTTTCTTACAGTACTACTGCAAATTTTTCTCCCATAAATCAAGAAGGGATTAAATATTGGTAGAACATTTGTCTATACTTTCTCTGTTATTCTAGTTTATAAATAATAAAGATCATGTATTATTGTTTAACATATATGAATATTTATACACACACACACGTATGGTTATCAGAACAGGACAACATCATGTTGCTAAGCCTGTTTTTCAGTGTGGTACTTCTGTGTCAGAGAGAGAAAATAAGCGTTTGCTTGCCAGGCAACACAGCAGAAAAATGCAGGCAGCAATATTAGGAAAAATACTTCTGTCCACATTATCTACCTGCATCAGTCATAATTTGTTCCATTTTTTTTCCATCTCATCTTTACATTCTTTCATTGTTTCATTTTTCTTTCATTCTACCTAACAGTCTTGACATTGTTTTATTAGACCTCTGAAAAGACAAAGTATTTGCAGATCAGTAGCAATTTAATACGAGAAAAAGCGTAACGGGGAAATTAAAATAGCACAACACGCTTAGTGTTCTTACTATTCCAGGAAAAACATCCTGTTTGTTGCTCTTTGCAGTGGAGTTCTTAAAAAAATACAACTGCTTGGCAGCAATCCAAAATGCAACCAGCCTAAAGCAGCCTATAGAGAAGAGGGAAAAATAATCATCATCGGATACTTGGCGTGAACAAATATATGTAATGATCTTCACAGAGCCTTGGAAGGAACCAAAACAGAGGTAAGCAAAGACTGTTCCAAAGATAAAAGCTCCCCTTTGAGCTCCTCAGAGGAAAGACTTTAAAAATCAATATATTCCTGCTCCAGTCCTGAACTCCCATGACAAATAGAGGTGTAGACCCAGCTTCTTCACAATCTTTTTGCAGCACAGTAAAGAAGCGTCCCACATTCAGATGCCTAGTGCCATCACAAGAGAAATTATGTTGATCAACTTCATCTGTAGAGTAAAAAGGCCACTTAGAAATTTCACTTTGTGGAAATTGTTTCAAGAAGCAATAACTGGCAAAGACATGATCTGTTTAACATGGCCATTTTGCATAAAAAAAAGGCGTCATTGCTTTCAAAATAAATTTAAGTTTCTAAATACTTACTTCTTCAGGTGTAATTACTCCAGTTTCTTTAAACTTGGACTCCTACAATAAAAAAAAGTTTAGAAATTTTGAGAACTGCTGACAAATCAACACACTCCACACTTTACTGGAAAGACAAACATCTTCTCCACTTTTGTTCTGCAACTAGTTCTGTCCAGAGATCCATGAATCAGCCTGGAGGCAACCTCTGCCATGGCTGATAGGTAGCTTATGTTAGAAAATAAGGCTCCCCAAAATTACTTGTTGCAAAATGTGAGGTATTACGAAAAATGATCACCTATACAAAATACAATTTCTTTGCTACTGCCAATTAAAGCAATAATGAAGAAAAGATGAGTGGCACTCAGTATTACGTTTGCCAGTAAGAAATAGAAAATCAGCTGGAATCAGTGATTCTAACTGTCAAGGACTCCAGAGTTCTAGGTACTGAACAGCACTGCAATGCATCAGTACGGGGTTTTGCAGTTAAGAAAAGTCATGAAATGAAAGACCAAACCAACTCTTCTCTGGGGTAGAAAAAGTTAAATAGAAAGACTTAGTAATAGACTCTTTTAATGCCCATTTCTGTGCCTTCATCATGCACCCCATGGAAACAGCTTCAATTTTTGCATATTGTAGTGGGGAATTTTGTGGATGAAAGAATAGATGGCAAGCAGACACAAGACTTATCCTGCATGGAGAAATTAAGTACTTTGGCATTAAAGGCAACATTCATGAAGCTTAAGGATAACACATATTTTATCATATTCAAATCTAGAATAAGTGTATTATGTTTTGACTTCTGGTTATTTCTTCAGAAAAGCCTCAAGTACCAAGGTATCTTACTGTTCCCAGCATTACAGCTATCAAAAATGGCTTTTGAAAAGGAACACAATTTCAACCATAGCATAGCTGACTTCTTGCCCTAAAGAACTATTCTTGCCCTACTTTTTTTCTATCAAGACTAAACGCAGCAACTGAAAATGTCTTGCTTCCAGCCACAACGTCACCTTATTCAATCAGCTGGAAAACATTGAAGAAAAGCAGCCCCAGCTAAACTTGGTTATTCTTGTTCCTTTACCCTGGTGTGTGCTATCACCTGTGCTATGGCAAAAGAAAGGAGCACACCTGTTTCATACTGTACTGATTACTGCCTTTCTGCCTCATTTCTAAGGAAGATACACTTAAGAACAAGATAAAGATAGGGCAAACAGCATACATTGTAACATCATTATGTGCTAGCAGACTGAAATCAAAGTAATTTGAATGGCTATAAAACTCAGAATCCTTAATAACACATTGTGCAATACCACAATGGAGACAACTTAGTAGTTCACCTCAAAATGAACCATAAGCAGCAGGCAACATGCACAAACGTGTGTCTTTTGAATTACAGAAAGAAAATGTATAAAATATCCATCCTCTGTTCCCTGAGGGCAAATAGTTCATTTTTCCATCTAAGTAAATTCTTTGGTTGTGAGAGACACAGGTCTAGCTTCTTTCAAAAGTTACCAAGTTGGAGTATTTATTTCTACCCCTTGTAAAGGGAACATATACACATAATATTAACACCTTTCATTTCTGAAAGGTTCTACTCCTGCCTCCTCCCAAAAATCCATCTGGACATATGAATTCCTCCACTATTACACCAGCTGTGCAACAACTGTACCATGGTAAACAAGTCATTTCACCTTCCCATGTCACAACTTCACTGCAACCCATACATTTCACGTTGGTGGGCAACTCTAGAAAGGTCCACTATCCAGACAAAGAGCACCCCACATACCACAGAGAGACAAGTTCAATTAATAATTGACTGTCAATGCTGCCTGCCCAGAGATGTAAGCTGCAGGGTGCAAAGCACATAAAAGGTCAAACCACAAAGCCACAGGCAGAGAGACTGTTGTCATAAACAAGTGTTTTTTCAAAAACATGCAGAAGTATCAAAATCAGTAGTGAAAAAACTGCTGCCAAGTTAAGCAATCATATACAAAGTTGGGGTTTACATAAAAAGTTGTTTGCAAATAAGAGTCGGAGAATGGGATGTAGTGTAACAACTGCAGAAAACCATAATTTGTTTCTACCTAAATATACAATAACAGAAATTATAACAGATGTGCTGCCTACCTTTACAAGGATGCAATGGCTCATTTCAACTACTCTCAACTACCTTAGTGCACAGAAGCTTGTATTAATACTGTAATTCTGACACAGGAATAAGCCGTGGTATGTAACATCTGCTCACATAACGAAGGTGTGGCTAATTTTGCTGTTTTGTTTTTTTTTTTGTGTTAGCTGAAAAAGTTGCCCTTTACCCAAAATAACCATTGCGACGCAATTCCTGAAAGCAGGCTCAAGCCTGTCTGTACGTTTGGATTTCAATCTCTGGTCACACAACAGGTAAAAGTTTCGCGACTTCAGCAGAAAACGGCAACACATTTAAGTCATTCCTTGAGAAGCAGGGACAGCAACACCTGTTCTTCGAAAGGCCCGCCCTCCCAGGTGGATGCTCCCCCTTCCCAGTGGGATGTGAGCGCCAACTCGGGTTCCCCCCATTCCCTCCGGCCCGGTGCGGGATGAGGGCCGATGGCTGTGCCCAGCACACCCAGCACCGCGCCCTCCGAGACCCGCAGGACGCAGCTCCTCGAGCCCAGCGGACAAGGGCACGGACAGCCGGCTCTCGGGCAAGCGGAGAGGCTCCCGGGGGCTCGGGCAGGGAAGTGCGGCCGCAGGCGGGGGTGGCCATGGGTGTCCCTCCTCCCCATCCCGGCTCTAGCGCAGGACCGGCACCTTGAGTACGGGCGTGAGGTACTCGGCCACCTCCAGGGCCTTCCCCTTCACCGTGTTGATGACGTTCTGCATTGCGGCGGTCGGACGGGCGGACAGACGGACGGCGGCCGCCCCCCGCCCTTGGCACGGCGCTCCCGCTGCCGCCCCCCGCCGCCCACGTG
>VZTI01002127.1:86299-222659 GCA_013397865.1 Struthidea cinerea | reverse complement strand
CGTGGGCGGCGGGGATGAGTGAGGGGAACCGCGCTGCTGCAGCCTCTCGGGATCTGGTGCGCTGGGGTGCGCCGGCCGCGGCGTCCGAGCATCGGGCGCTGCTGCCTCAGAGCCCCGCTCGCCCCGCGCGGCCGCCGCCCTGGCGCTCCCGGCTGCAGCCTGAAGCAGCGACGTGGCAGGAGGCGGTCGGTAAACCCCGGCGGGTGTTCCTCCTCCGGTGAGGAGGAGGCGGCGAGGTGGGTGTCCCCCCGCATCGGTTCGCCGCGCTCCGGCCGCCGCGGCGGCATGGGACGGACCGTCACCATGGGACGGACCCCAGCCCGCAGCTGGCCCACAGGGTCTCCCCTCCCTGCTCCTCCCTCGGCCAGCTGCTGAGGCCCCGGGCCCGTTAACGGGTCGGGCGAGTAACGGCGGCGCTGGAGGCGGAGAGCGCGGCTCCGGTGCTCGGCTCCGGCTGCCCTGTGCCTCCCCCGCCGCTGGGAACGATCCGGCGCCGGGTCAGCTCTGAGGGGTTGGTCTCGCTCCGCTGCTGTAGCGCTTCTCCGTGCTGGGGTTAGGAGCAAGAGCAGTTAAAAATATGTTAAGGAAAAATAAGCGTGTAAAATATTTAATCCTTTTAGCTAGTCCGTGTGCCGTAGGTGGAGACTTCTCAGGAACCAGCCTCCTTGTGCTACTGTCAGAGTCCCTGTGTGTACATTGTTTATCCCCCTTTGGTGATCCTTGTAGCATATCCTTCTCTCAGGGGTGACCTTATCACTTTCTGCCTGAAAGGAGGGTGTAGCCAGGTGGGGGTCAGCCTCTTCTCCCACGTAACCAGCAAAAGGACAAGAGGACAGTCTTAAGCTGTGCCACGGGAGGTTTAGGTTGGACATCAGGAAGAATTTCTTCACAGAAAGGGTAATTATACATTGGAATGGGCTGCTCAGGGGAGGTGATGGAGTCAACATTCCTGGAGGTGTTTTAAGTAAAGACTGGACGTCGCACTTGGTGCCATGGTCTAGTTGACATGGCAGAGTTTGGTCATAGGTTGAAGTAGTTTTTTTTTTTTTTTTTAAGTAAGTAAACAATAGTTGGTAGAACAAGATCATGGCTTGTTCTGTGATGTAAGCATCTTTGTATAAATTAACACAAAGCTGTAAAATACACTTATTTTGCCTTGTGTAACCAGTTTCTGGAAGTGCTGTTTATAGTGGTTTTTTATCCTGCCATCCGAAGGGCGCTGACAGCAAGGCAGCAGAATGAAGTTGGAGTGGTGTAGTCGATTTGCTCTTTGCTCCAAGACAACCAGCCAGACCTTTCTGCTTGGAGGAGTGTTCATTGCGTTGGGCTCAAGTCGAATCCTCCTCATGAAGTATTCTGCCAATGAAGGTACTGTTGGGCAATACCCATGATGTACCTTGAATGAGAAAGCATTGATGTTTGGGCTAAAACAGATGCTCAAAACCCTACTTCTCCGCCTGCAGAGTTCTTTGCATAAACATCCTATTACATTTATAGGGACATGTGTTTCTGCACTGGAAAATTTCTGTCTAGCTAGTGGTCTACCATAATGATGTAACTTGGGTTGCAAGGTATATCATCTACCCTTGAAAGATGAAGCAGGTGAGATTTATTTTATAGCTGACACTTTGAAGACTAAGTTGTTGTGTAAGCACTATTGACAGTAGATGATTTGATTGAGATGTTTTTCTCGCAGCAGGCTGAGGAGAGAAGTGGTATCCTAGTGGGCTTGCTAAAACTGGCTGGTGTTACCAGTCCTAAAAGAAGGATATGTCATCCTGGAAGCCATTTTTTTTGTGAGGGTTAAAACAATACCATATTGCTCTTTGGGGAAAACTTTCCCATTTTAATTTTTTTTAAAAACAGTGATGTTCTTAAGTTCTTCCAGAAGAGTTCTACTGTACACTGGGACCAAATGAGGAAAGATTTCAACTCAGAAAAGAGGCCATTCAGGAAGTTGTATATCATAAACATTGAAACATTTATAACAAGTTCTGACAATGACTTTTGTGACTAAAATTGTGATTGGAGTGGTTAAAATAGGTTCTTGCTCTAATTATGAATACAGGAGACAGAAACTGATCGTATACTCTCTGATTTGCTGAATCCCCCAGATAACAAGTATGATTACCTTCCTACGACAGTGAACATGTGTTCTGAAGTAGTAAAACTGGTCCTTTGTGTGGTGTTGGCACTCTGGAATAGGAAAAAAGGTAAGTACCTATGTTTAAAATAACTAAAATGTGTTGACTTTCTAAGATTTGCTGTCCTACAAATACTTTTTTTTAACGATAGATGACACTCTCCACTTGCCACAGGTTTTGAATTGCAGGTGATTTTTGTTTTTTCTTTATTTTCTGTCCTTATGTAAAAACTATGAGAGATTAACTTCATAGCATTTCAAAATGGTAGAGAACAAATATTTAAATTGGAAGAGAATGTCAGGCACTGGAGGTTCATGTTAAATTGAACTGTTGGCTTTGTCTTCTTCTCCAGGAAACAGTCATGGCTCTGGCAAGCTAATGAAATTTTCACCTCCACCATTTAGTATAGATTTACCTAAGACAGTAAATATATTCTATCAGTGTTTGCCATCATTGCCTACTGCTGATTGCATGTTTTCTGGTTTTCTTTCTTTCTTTTTTTTTTTTTTTTTTTTTTTTAATCCAGATGTCTGAGTATTGCTGAACTCAATGTGTTGGTGCTTCAGGAGAGGATTAGATAACATTGGGTAGTTTTAAATCTGTGCTAATAAAGTACTTTTGGCACCAGCTCTGGAGTAGTCTGAAGTTTATCACAGTCTTCCTCCTAAAGTTTGTGTCCTGAATACCTAAGTAAATGTCATTCTTTGTGCTTTGTCCTTCCTTTCTTCTTTCTTCCTATATGTTCTCTTTTTACCCAGATCACATGCTGTGGTCTACAGATACTGAGTTCTGGTTTATTTTGTACTTCTGACTTAACTGGCTGACCTTTGGGTGCTCTATGAAAAAATCTACTGTGTTATTGTTCCTTTTGTAGATTTGATCAATAATCAACAGAAAGTCACACCCAGTAAGGATGTTGCTATTGTGTGGGGACTCTGGGGTGCTTTTTGGCCCTCAAAGAATGGTTGACAATTGAATTTTTGCTCCCAGTGGACAAATGCTCTGATGGATGTAACAGGTTCTGTGACGTTTTCTGTGCTGAAGCAAGGAGATGAACACCACCGACACGGGACTGTTGCTCCAGCTGTGTGTTCCGCCCTGGAACACAGGCTTCTGTGTTGCCAGAGAACTGTGGAACCCAAGTGTTTTCAGTCTTAATGGTGTTCCTGAAAAGAGAACAGTGGTACCTATTCTGTTACATTCTTCAGTAATAAGAATGATGCCTTTCTTACTGATTTCTCTTCCTTTCAGAAAAGGGTTGTATGGATCATCTCTCTGAATGTTTTTCCTGGAAGAATGTATGTAATTCCATGAAATGGTCCATTCCTGCCTTTCTTTACTTTCTGGATAATTTGATTGTCTTCTATGTACTGTCCTACCTCCAGCCAGTAAGTATACTTATGCAGAATAACATGACTTCTGATGTCTTAGTGGGTAATGCTGCTCTTGGGCTATCTACCACGGTAACACTGGCAAGGCAAGATTGTAACTGAGGCTATCTGCTGTTTTAACACTGGCAGGTGAAAGAATGATCTGTTACCTGACCACCCAGACCTTCCCATTTTTTTGCCCACTGGTCAGTGTTGTATAGCTTTCAGCAGAGAAGAGTCTTTATGTTTTCTCTATCCAAAGTGATTTAGAAATAGGTTGAAGTGCTTAAGAAGTGGGTGAGTTTTTGGTACTTTTCCTTCTTTGCCTTCTTCAACTCTGTATTTCTCTTTCAATCCATTTGTTTCTTTTGCTATTATTTGAGCTGCACTTTTCTGTGTGGCTTTTACCACTCCATGCATGTGGCATAAAGTGAGTAAACGTAATCTGACAAAGGGAATAAGTGTAACAGAAACTGAGGAGGGAAGGAAGAAAACTGACTTAATTTTTGCATTTGTTTGTTAGCTATGTTTAAGTACAAAATATAGTTGGTACTTTCTTCTAGCTACCCTCATTCTTTTGGATGAACCTACATATGCTTGGGAAATTGTACAGGTTTTGTGCTTGCTTTTATTTTTGTATCATGATACTTTTTGGTTCAGAATCTATGTTTCACTAAGATGGAAACAGATGGTTTGTGCTTGCTATAAAATACTGTGGTTGCCCCTGTTGAACATTAAAAAGAAATTATTTTCTGCCTTCTCTATCAGAATTTCTCTTTAAAATATTGTTCTCTTAGGTGTACATTTCTGTCAGGGACAGACCAGTTCAGAGTCTAGAACAGGACTCAGCTGAAAAAGCCTAATAAAATCAAGAGTCAGATATCTTAAAATAACATGCACAGCTGCTTGGTTTTGTGGTTTGTAGTATGGGGGTTTTTTGCTGGTGGATTTTTTTTTGGTGGTGGTGGGGATGATTTTTGGTTGATTGGGGTTGGGTTTGTTTTTTTGTTTTGTCTTTTGTTTGTTTGTGGGTTGTTTTGGTTTTTAGTTTTAGGAAGGAAATTCAGCTATAACATTTGTAAAAGCAAAGCCTGATGTGTAGGAGGTTACATAAATGCTATTTATCTCTAAAGCAGTTTCATTTGGTTCAGTTTAGGTAATCCTTTATAATATTTCTTTTACATACACACGCACCCAGACATACACTATCTCTCTCCCCTCAGAACATGTGCTCTAAGATTCCTCTTTTTAGAACTTCTAGCACCTTTTAATTGGAGAAATCCTGTGATGGTTAGCTGAAACTGTAACATTATTATGATAAATACGTATTAAAAAAGATAAGTAAATACATCTAAGATAGAATATCTTGGTACTGTACAAGACCATGAATGTGAAAAGATGAAAATGCTTAAGAGGAAGATGGCCATACCTGACTGAACTTGGTCATGTGACTTTAAATACAACGTAGTTTTGGGGCTAAATAATACCTGGGTGAGAGTTGCTGGAAGTACAGAGTTGCTTTGGTGAGATTTTTTGCTTGAAACTTCAGCTATAACTGTGGATACTTTTTAGTGGCGAGGGACTTACCTTTTGAGACTTCGCTTTTCATGTGTAGATTAGTGGCACGGGGAACTTTGATATTCATATTCCTTTTCATCTAGGACAGAGGTCTCTTGAAGTTTCAGAGAACAAAGCGACTCAAAATTAACTTTTTTAAACTATCTTTTTAAAGATTTTGATCGTATTATGTTACCAGAGATATTGGATGGACTGTAAAGCAAAACCAGAGTGTGCGTGGAACACTTCTACGTTTTGAATAAAGACTCTTTTTTCTCCAGAGTGATTTCTGCCAGATTTCCTTGTTTATTCAATATTTTTCTCCTTCCACAGTGTTCACCTAACATGAATATTTACTGAGTTTTAGTTTTGCAAAGTGGAAAATTAAGATGTGTTTTCTTAGGCTTAAGATGTGTTTTCTTAGGCACATGTCCCATTGTCAGTAAGTCTTCATCTTACTTGAGACCCTGTGTTGTGCTGTTTCATTAGAATTATTGTTCAGCAGACAGTATGTTGGGATAGAGTGGAATGAAGATAGGATGAGAGTGTGCTTTTCCTCTGGTGAATGAAAAAGATTCTGCTATAGCAGAATTGGGAATGTGGAAATGATGAGAAAATTCAAGATAAAGTCTGTAGTTTGTACTCCTGAATCTATATATGCTTTTGTGTAAAATTGTCTAAAAAGGGGAGTTCACTCTGAGGCTCAATTGGACCAAAAACTTCAGATGCCTGGATCTTTGTACACATACTGACTATACAGGGCAGTCCTGAATAACATAGAGTTTGAAAAATACCCCCACCCTCAAAAAGAGGATTTTTTTTCCGACTTCTGCTGGTGGATTCTGATCTTTAGTGGTAACTGGAGTGCCTAAAGGAGCCTCTTCTTGGTTTGGTGTCACAGTATGGAGTGTATAATACAGAGACAAAACAGACAATCCTTGCCACAAGGAGTTTTTAGCCTGGGATCATGGCTGTGGATTAGAGCACTGATGTTATTATATAGTTATTCCCAAATTAAACAGAAGCTTTAGAGTTGTCTTGAGTTTACTTTGAAATAGATGGTTTTTTTTAATTACAGTTGCAGTATTGAAAAATCAAGCCAAGCACCTCCTTATCTTTGATAAACTCTACAGCAAATGCACTTGACGTACATGAAGTTTGTTTTCTGCAAGTGCCTTGTCCAAGTCCGGAATTTCATGAACACTGCAAATGGCACTGCAGCCAGGAGCAGCCTCACCTTGCTTTGTTTTTTGCTTATTCTCATTTTGGAGTAACTTCCTCCTTTGTGCCAACGCAGCTGTTTTCGCAGCTGACTGGTCAGCCTGGCTGGGGAACTGATCTGACAGAAAACTAAACTGTTCTCTGTTAAGCAACTTTTCTGTTGCATTGGTTTCCTCACATCTTCACTTCAGCACAGCTTTCCCCACCGCAGTGCAGCTTGGGCTCTGTGGTTTCCTTGAGGTTTTGAAACGGGACTTGAATACCATTTTATGAGTGTGTTACTGTACCTCTTGGGTGAAGAAGAAAATTCAGTACCAGTGCTTTTCACTCTGGCACCTCGCAGGAAGGTGAACACTTGAAGTCTGCAGGTTTTTGGTGTCTATAGTGTGTCTAGAGTATAACTTTGTTCCTCTCCTTCTCTTTCAAGGCAATGGCTGTACTCTTCTCAAATTTTGTCATTATAACAACAGCTCTTCTCTTCAGGATAGTGCTAAAGTAAGTAGTATTTGCTAAAGTAAATGAAATTTAAGTCTTCCTAGCTTTGATAAAGTTAAGCTACATTTTCTTTCTTTGTCTGATGGGAACAGTAATTCTCTTTCCTTGTGGCTATATCAACTTGGAGAGATGGTTTTGTTTTCTACATCTGAAATAATAGGTTATTATAACTCCCTTCATACATCTACACGAATTTGGTCAATTCTGGTAGAAAACAGTTGAAATCATGATTATATAGGCATTGGATATTAAGAAGAAAGCTTTCATTTATACATTAAATCTCTTATTTCATGTTTACCAGTACTTCTTAATAGTCTGTTGCAGTTCTTAATTGAGTGTAAATGTGGTCTAGTAAGAGGCCATGAGATACATAAGAGTGAAAGATAGAGGTGTGTTTGGTGCCAGTCCTGATGTGTTTCCAGTCAACTGCATAGTATGTTTTGAAAAGTAATTATGTGTCCTTTCATTATTCATGTGACAAAAGCCAGACTGTGTGTTCCACTTTGGCAAATTTGTGCTCTTTATAGTATGATACAGATTCAAAAAAGACTGTCAGGGAAATGGGTATTAACTTTAGGCTCTAAAAGTTGCTTGTGTTGAATATGACACAAATAAGCCTTTCCTATAGATGTTAACATGCCAAAACAGTGCCTGCTAGTTTGACTCGAAATGCTTTTTCTCATTTTAGTTTTGTCTCTCTTGTGATGTCACAGTTCACTTAATCTTCCAAATTTTTGGGTTTTGCCAAGATATGCAGGCTTTATTTCAGTGGAAAAACAGTATAAATAATTCTAATAGTTTTATGAATTACATTTGTAGACTTACAAGAGTTGCCATCATAAAATACTCAAAAAGGGCTCCAGATCATGGGGGGAAAGAGCAGTATAGTGAACCTTTTCCAAAGAAAGATGGTAGTTATTTGGATGTCTGTGATTTTTTACTTTGTTCATCAGACCTTTGTTCCCATGGAGACAAGAGTTGCTTTTAAGTTGTTAGGCAATCAGTATCTAGAAATAACATGATCTTGAAAGACCTTCCTTTTCCATGTTTCTTCAGAATACTGCTTTTCGTGCTTCTCTGGTTGCCTGACTCGGCCTCCTTCACCATAGAAAAGCGTGTTGAGTTTTGGCATGTTACTGTTTTCTGAAAAGACTTTTCTTTACACCTGTCTCCTTATCTGTGGCATGATGTCTTTTACATGTTTTATAGATCTGGATGTTCTGTCATTTAATTTATGCCACTGTGTTTCTAAATTTAGTGGCTTTTTTGTGTACTAGGCGAAGACTCTCTTGGGTACAATGGGCGTCTCTGGTGATTTTATTCCTGTCCATCGTTGCCCTGACTCGAGGAACTGGAGGCCATCAGCACAGCTTGGCTGCACATGGACTTCATCACAGTATGTTTTTTAGGCCATCTAACCACTGCCTTCTCTCTACTGGACCTGAGGAAGCATGCGTGGAAAAGGGCAACTGCGCACCACCAAGTTTCCTTCACAGCTTCCAGTGGAATGTGACCAGTACCATGGCAGGAGCATTGAAGCCTCTCCGCCTCAGCCTGGGCCATCTGCTTATTCTAGTGCAGTGTTTTGTGTCTGCCCTGGCTAACATCTACAATGAAAAGATGCTGAAAGATGTGGATCAGCTTGGGGAAAGCATCTTCACGCAGAACAGCAAGCTCTATGCCTTTGGGGTGCTGTTCAATGGGCTCATGCTGGCACTGCAGGATAAGGACCGGAGGCAGATAGGGAACTGTGGCTTCTTTTATGGGCACAACATCTTCTCCGTGGCTCTTATATTTGTCACAGCTTTCCTGGGGCTGTCTGTAGCCTTCATCTTGAAGTTCCGAGACAACATGTTCCATGTTATGACTGCTCAGATCAACACTGTCATCATCACCACTGTGTCTTTCATCATCTTTGACTTCAGGCCTTCTCTAGAGTTCTTTTTGGAAGCTCCTGTAGTGCTTCTCTCCATATTCATTTATAATGCCAGTAAAGCAAGAGGCCTGGAATATGCTACTCTGCGGGAAAGGGGAAAACTCATCAAAGGAGATGCATGGGAGAGGTCGAGTGGGGTAAGGCTTTCCAGTACTTGTCTCCTATGGTTTCTCTTTTGTTTTACTGCTCTTTATGCTATGAAACGTTTGGAAGAATCAACTTGTGTATGACTGGACTCATCCCTCAACACCAGAGCTCCACAGTATTTCTTAAAATCTTTGGTATTGCTTTCCATATGCCACTTTTTGAAATCATGAAGCTTAGGTAAGCACTGCTTTCCTGCTATGACTGTAGACAGTCCTATGAGCAACTTCAGCTTTGTACAAATCTTTTCTTGAAAGCTTTATAACCAAGAGAGTGTACTTGCCCAGGGCATTTGGAAATTGGAATTGATGCCTGGGAAATAATTATACCTAGGTAGAACAGGTAAGTCTGTGTAGCTTAGGCCACATAATGAGGAAGTTAACACATTTGATGTTAAGGTTCTTTCTGCCGTAACAGTCAAAGATAGCTGAAGACAAAAAGGTAGTGTTTAAATACAGAGTTTTAACATGGTTTGGTTTTTTTTCCTTGCTGTGTATTTCCTCCAGGCCTGCTAGTGTTTTTTGTTCTGATTTGAAGAGTGATCTAGTTACCTAGAACGTGTCGGGAACGGCTTGCTCTTAGAGCTGTGATTCAGCGGAGCTGAGCAGTCGCCTGATGGGAAGGGTTAATGTTTTGTGTACGGCAGCCGGCGGGTACACATGTGGATGCACATTTTAACCAGCAGAGAGCGCTGTCTCCACTGCGTTCCAACAAACATTAAACTCGGAAGAGATGTTTCTCAGAAATTCCACATGGTGCCTTTTAGCTTGTTGTTTAATGAGCAATAAATAACACAAATTCATATATTTTTGGTATGCCAGGTGTCATCTATTTTAGCACTTACAACTAAGCAGCTGTTGTAGAAACGAATAGCACTATGTGAGCATGCAAAGCCAGCTATATCTTGGGCTGCATCAAAAGCAGCGTGGCCAACAGGTCAAGGTAGGTGATTCTGCCCCTCTGCTCTTGTGAGATCCCACCTGTAGTACTGTGTCCAGCTCTGGGGACTTAGATCTTCTGGAGCGAGTCCAGGGGAAGATGATCAGAGGGCTGGAGCACCTCTCCTATGAAGGCAGGCTGAGAGAGTTGGGGATGTTCATCCTGGAGAAGAGAAGGCTCCAGGGAGACCTTCTAGCAGCCTTCCAGTACCTTCCAACCCAAACCATTTTATGATTGTATGGAAAAATGGGCCACAAGCTGTTTTAGGCAGTGAGTCACTAAAAAGTGTTAAAGATGCAGGGAATATTTTTTACGAGTATGTCTTTCCTCAACCTTATAACATACTAGTAAGAGATTTAAATTACAGGGTCTTGATTTTGCTTTAAGTGATGCCTTCAGAATAAACCTTACTTTTTTTTTTTTTGGGTGGTATTAATAACAAGATGACTTTTGCTCACATTGTTCTCTTTTGCTTCTGGTTCCTGTAGGATGGAGAAGAATTTGAGAGGTTGAACAAACCAAGCAGTGACATCGATACAGATGAAGATTCCCTCTAGCATGAGGCTGGCTCGGAGGAGTGCTATTACTCATAGTGAGAGAGAGTTAATCTTTTATTAACATTGGGAAGAGTTGTTTTTCCCCACTGACAGTCTGTTTGGAACTGTTTTGGGGCTGGATGTCAAGTATGGATGAGGACAATATTTAAGCTGTATATATGGAGAGTTGTATTCCTTTGTGCCTGTCTCCCAGTGTCTGGGGAAATGGAAATCTGGAATGCCTTTATAGCAGCTGGTGAATTTTACATGCAACTTACGTGGCCTAACTTTGAAAGAGCTTGAATAAAACAGATGTTTATTAAACAGTATGAATGCATCATCTTTTTTTGTGTGTGTTTAGAAAGGCTTTGTGTAGAGGCTTAGTTTGCAGTGAGCCCACTCTTGAAAACAAATATTATGCAACTACAGTAATGCCCTTCAACATCTGGAGCACTGAGCAAGAGAGTGCAGGTGGCAATATCATCTAGTGTTGCTCTACCCTGGCAGACTGATAAGGTCTTGCATTTGTTTTGTATAGAGAGAAGTCATTCTGCAGAGTGCCAGGCATAGTGATCTCAGAATTTCTGTTGAGGTATCTGCTGGATTGTATTTTGACTGAGATGAAAAATGGGTTCCAAATTATTCAGAGAATTTTGAAACAGGCAAGGGAACAGGGATGCTGATAAGGGATTCCTGGTATGTTCCTAAAGCCTCTTCTCTCAGAGCAGTGGAAAAGATGTCGGTTTATAATTTCCTCCCTTCAAAAATGTGTCTTTCATAGTTGAAAGATACTGTCAGAAGAATTCTTAAGAAGATAAGCAACGAGTTCAGCATCAGAGCCTCATACCAGAGTGTATAGTAAGCAGTAAGTGATGCATTTCTCTGGACTGAAGACAGTCCTGCCTTTGTTCCCCTCTGCCATCCTGTCCAGGCTTTGTGTATAAAGCTTGTGTACTGTATTGATGGCTTATTGCTATATTAACATACTTCCTGTCATTGATCCATCAAGAAGGGCAGCCTGTTTTCATATGTGGCCCATGACTGTCAAGTTATAAACTATTAATCTAAAATTTCTATTCTTTTTTTTCTGTATTTTTTTCCTAGTATATATTAATTGTACAAAATTATTTTAACATTCTTGTTGAAAAATGTTTTGCATCTAATTTCATTGTGCTTGTATAGCAGGCCATTTCAGCATAAGGAATCCTAGTTGTTTGCACCTGTAGAGAATCAATAGAAGGCATATTTCAGTGTAAATTCCAGAAACTCAGTTGCTCTCATTGGTTTATGAGGTTTTATTTTGGGAAATGAAACTTTAAAAAAATGCTCAAACTGTCAAAGACTTAGTGGCAAGAAGACTTTTTTTTTCATTGCATACAGCTTTGCAATATATACCTGCCTGAGTTTGTTGCCTTTTTCAGTCACAGCTACCAACTTCAGCAGGTGTTTTGAAGAGTGAAAGTACTGTTAGCTTTAGATTGCTTTGCATTTATGTGAGCAGTAACTTCTTACATGAAGTTCCAAAGAGCTTTGCCTTGCATCAAGTGAGAACATAGAAATCAGCCATGATCGTACTTCTAAAGTCAGAGCATCAAACCAAAGATGAATGTCTTAAAAACCATGTTTGACCTTTGTGCCTGAAATATCTGCATTAAGAGACATGAAATATGGAAATGACTGATCTTCAGCTATTACAAAGTGCATTTAGTTCTTGATTTCAACTCTCGTCCTGCTTAATGATTTTCCTGCCTGTAAATTTCACCAGTTGTATCATGCTTATTTGCCAAAGTCTTAGATTGCACAAAGGTGTTGGTTATATAACTGTTGATCCAAGTTTTTACTCATGCTGGGGATTTGGTTCTGTCTAACATGGAGAAATCTTTCTGTTGTCTTCAGGTTGGAGGTCTCAGAGAGATTATGTTGGATGGCCAGGCAGGTTTCTTATTATAATGAAGGAGAACTGTGTATCCCCTTTGCAGCAACAGGAATGTTAACTGATGTCTAAAAATGGGTAAGGATTTGCATCTGCTTAGCAGTTAAATAGGGAAAATAGTAACCCAAAGCATAACATGCAAATCTTTGCAGCTGTACTATCCAGGGCCATGGTAAAATTTAGTGTGTAGGTGAGATTTGTTAGAGGAAGTGACTGTGAACAATTGTCAGCTGGAGAGCAGCCCTGGTGAGCAAGGGGGAGCAATTCTATAGAGTTACATGTTTCAGACTGATCATATGAAATCCCACTTAATTATTTCCACTATATGGAAACCATTCCATGCTGGAAAGCTTAACTTGCACTCGCCCAAAATTACAATAGGGAAATTTATGAGGATGGTTTTGGAGAGCAGCATTAGTTTGGCACATAGTCTTTAATGAATATATTGGGCAGAGTGCTCATTCTAAGCTTTGGTTTAGAGCCCAGATTGACAAACATTTGAACTTAATTGCTGCTGAGGGTGTCATGTTCCTCCCTCCAGGTTTGAGGAAATTGTTCACAAAACTTCCCAGGAAGAGAGGTGTGTTCGTGTTTCTCTTGCTTGTAACAAATCAGTTAAAGAAGTATTTATTTTGGTTAATTTCAGCTATTTTGTGAATGTAACAGCTTCAAAGACAGACTGTGGATGAAAACAGCCGTCTTGGAGCTGAATCAAATGCCATAAATAAGTGTAAGAAAAAAGCTTTTCTTTATCATGTAGAATCTTCCCACTAAGGTATGTCGAAATAGGACCTTAATCTCAGTTAGTCTGTCGTCGGAGTGATGCTGCAGGGCCAGATCCAGTGATCTGGATTTGATTTGTTTTGCCAAATGAAGTCTTCATTTGGAGAAATGTAACTCCTGTATGCTTATAGCCTGCAAAATAACTACATGTTGTCGTTGAAAGAATATTTTGGCTTGGTGTTCCTTCTGGCTTTGCTTTTAGTTTTCCACAGGGAAAAGTAGGTTGCAAAATCAGGATTTTAAATCGTTGCTAAAAGTTTCTGGTGATTTCGAGTCATTTTGTAATGAGGCAGAAATAGGCATCAGAATATAGAATGATACAGTCTTCTACAAATTCTGTGAATATTTGGATGTGTTGTTTTGGTTAAGAGCCCATCCCCACCTCCCCTGATAAGTGGACAACTTGTTTGGAGTTGTCTTTTTAATGCAACTCCCACTGAATGCCTAGGCTGGGTTTGGTACTTGCACAATTTAACTTTGAATTTCAGACAGGGGTGTAAAAAAGAAAAGGCCAGTTGGATCATGTGCTGCACTCTTTTTTTTGTAAGTTAACCCTCTCAGCACAGGACATTTAATTTATGTGATTTGTAGTGCGAGTTAAAAGGGCTTTCATTTAAAGACTTCATGTGAAAACAAGATTACAGGAAAGTTTAAATGAACTCCTGAAAGAAAATGCCCCAAGGGCGTTTTTCTTTCTGTCTACAGGAGGTGCCTGTTAGATGTCTGGTATACTTTCCTCTGCTTTTGCTTTAGGCAAGGAAAGTTAGGCAGCTGACCTTGATACAATGATGCAATAAGCTTTTGTTTTCTAAAAGTGAGCTACAGACACTCCATTTTCTTCTAGAAACCCTTCCATCCTGTAATTCTTTTTGGTTTTTTGAATTTCTCTGTCCACTGCTTTCAGCTGTGGAAGTGCTGTTGTCACTGAGAGCTCAGAAGCTCTGCAGGCAAAATCATTGTCAAATGCCTTCCCCCAACTAGCTCCAGTCACCTGAGAAAGGTAAGTCAGGAGCTGTACCCTGCACTGACTAGACCTTGTGATAGGGAGGGCGGCCTGCTCCAGAGGGTGACCAGGTTTGTAAAGCTAAGGCCTTGTGACCATCTATCTCCCTTTCTGACATTCAGAAGTGCAAGTAATGCCTGACCTTTTGTGACTTAAGTTTCTAAAGAAAGCATCTGGTTTTGAGTGAAGTTGTTGCTTTAGCCGGTTTTATTTTCATCTGGGGAAAAAAAAGAAATCAGGAAAATGCTAAAAGTCAAAATGCAGAGTATGCTCTGGCCAGCTTAGAGCCGTAGCTTCTCCCTGTTCCTGTGCTGCTGCTGTGATGGCAATACCCAGTACGTGTGCCCTGTTGTGTGCATCTGTATGTGATGTGCACCCACATCATGGATTATAAAAAGAAATGTGACTGGTCAGGCACACCTTCGACATCAGAAGTGACTAATGTGCCATTATAAAGGCTGACATGGTATTTTCACTTAAAGATATTCCATATTCTTTCTGCTGCATCTTCAATGTTTAGAAATCTAACCCCAATGGTGTTGAAACCATGGCTATGCATGCAGTTCTTGCCACTGGTTTCAGTAGGGTCGGGTGGTATTACAGCTCCGATGCCCAAGGACATCAATGAGAAGGGAAAACAAAAACATTTCTGAAAGTGTGGCAGAAATAGAGATGGTTTATCAGATTAAATTAATCTCAAATACTTTATAAGCATTTAATCCAGGTCACTTTTATAGGGCAGGGTATGAGAAGAAGAGGTAAAAGAAAATCTGAATTTAGAGTAATAGTTTAATTAAAAGCATTATTATAGAGAGCTAGTTACAACTCATTGAAAATATATTTGAATGAGATTTCTTTTTCTGATGAAAATAATGCTTTTCAGATTTCTGTATTTCAGACAGTGCTAATCCTGGTTGGTGTTTCCACTTAGCTCTCATTGGATTTAACAGTGAAGTGGGCGGGACCTAAGAGAACAGGGACCCCAACTGAAAGAATAAATAGCCATGCAGTAAGCTTTGTAGTTAAGAACTTTACATTGTATTGTATTGGAACAAGTTCTGCCATAGCCATAAATCTTATTTTCATTCATAAAGTCAGCTAATTACAATGTTAATGCACTGTAGAAGGGATGCTGTCTTTTTAAACAAGGTGTTTCAAAAAGATTTTATTACTGTTGTTGTTATTATTAAAGAGCATGCCCCATGCTTCTTTCTTAAATTTTCCTTCTCTGGGAGAGACCCAAAGTGTGGTTCTTTGTTTCTCTTCATAAGCATAATGAAATCACACTTTCCAATAAATATACTTATTTTTTACTCCTTAGAAGAAGTACTAAAAAGGACATTGTTGGACAGTTTGTTTCCTGCCCTACTGTAGTGCCCATGAAACGGGGCTATGGGGTTTTTTGTTTGGTTTTAATACAAACAGCACCTGCTGATGGCCTTTGTTTATAAAGGTTTAAAAATATAAAGGAGTCTTTATTGTTTAAAGCTTCAATACTACTGGTTTGAATTGCTTCACTGTAAAGGCTTCTGCGTTTTTTGAGAAGGCAAATGACCAAAGTCCCTTGATTGAACAGTAGAAGAACGAGGCATGGATATTTAGGTGGCCTGGGAAGATTTTCTGCAACTGGCCACCTATTGCTTGGATAGCTATTGGAAGACAGACATGGGGGCAGTCAGAAGCTAAGTCGCTCTGTTCAGTATGGATATCCATGGTGGTAACTTCCGTGGTGACGGTAGTCGTCTTGGTAACCTTCCTGGTAGCCCTGGTGGTAGCTGTGGTAGCCATACCCGCCATACTCATCATCGGGGCACTGCATGCCCAGCGACTGCTGGATTGTCATTTCCTGGCGCCGGAGCTGCATGGAATCAATCAGGTCATACACAATCGCCATAGACCACATTGGAGAGGGATACCAGGATTTGACGTTGCCATCTTTCCCCACTAGAAGCATGGAGAAATATTCTGGGCTAATTTGGAAATAATTTCGAATGTCTTTCACCAAATTAGCCGGGATGTCTTCTCTGTCTACAGTTGAGCTTCCTAAAAAGTGATCACATAAAATCAGCATTAATATATTATTTAGGTGGTGATGATGATTTGTGGGTAGAAAAGCTAGCAACGTGAGATAGGATACAGCCCAAGAGTTGGCAATATAAGATTCTTGTAATTTGCAAGTTCAGATCCATTTCCTGGATCCAAAATGAAATTGCTCTACTGTGAACTAAGGATGTATTTTTAACAGCTTTTTCAGGTTTAGTGAAACCTGTCCTTATTCTCTAGGCTGAAGCTACTGTAGTGTGGTGCATCTTTTTGTCACCCAAAATCCATTAACTTCTTTGACTTCTTTGCAGCTAGGGTCACAAGTTTATGTGTTGTAGAAGGCATATATGAACAACAGTAACAGTGAAAGAAATCACAGGAATTGAAGTGTGGTAGAAGAATTGCTGGATATAGAGCCTATAGCACTCTTGAACCGTCATGATACATGAGGTATGGGATGTGGCAGATGTCATTTCCTCTCCAAAGTATATTTTCTAGGGTAAATCTGGTGAACTCCAGGCTTTCAAGTGTGAAGTCTGTGTTGGGTAAATGAGTAGAAACCGTAAGACAACTAAGATCAGTGGGCACATATATGCATAGTTGGCTTGGTAACAGGGCTCTTACATGGTGGCACCCTGCTTTACAGACTTGAGATTCTCTGAAAGAGGTCAGCAAGCAGATGGTTAAGGGTGGCCTATATGAATTTTCAGAAGGCTTCAAAAGGTCCTTTGATAGGTTGGTTGAAGCAGAAGCAAGCTGGGAGTGAATGATCACCTGTATTGGAGGGAGGTCATTGGTAGAGTTCCGTGGCTGTGCTGGGACTGGTGCAGTTCCATGTATTTGTAAATAACACACACAAGGTATGAGTGTGGAGGTTAGTATACTGTGAGTGTGAAGATACTTATAGTAGTAAGAGTGGGAGATGATTGTGAGGCATTCCAGAAGATCCTTTAAGCCTGGGTGACTGGTTAATAAAATTATAGAAGAAATTCTACTCAGATCAAAGTGATGCACTTGGTGAAAATTTTTCTGACTTCACGTAAGAAATGGTGAAGATTGACCATTACCACTTCCCAGTGAGTTCTTAAGGCTATGAAAGAGAATTTCATGGAAGGGTACTTCAGTGCTCACTAATGGCCAAAAGCAAAACCAAATGTTACAACCATGAGGAAAATAATAACAGAACAGTATTATTATTCTGCTATGGAAACCTATTATTTGTGTGCATCTTGAACACTGCATGAAATTCTGTTTCTCTCACCTCAAAAGACTATGGTAGAACTGGGGTGAAAAGTCAGGAAGTCAACAAGGTTGATCACAGGTTTGGAATAAACTCTGTATGATTCTGTGTCCAACTAAGTGAAGACTGCAATCTTTTAAATAAATGGTTTGGGGAAGATCTGCAGAATTGTCAATGTTACTGCAGGGATGGACAAGGATTAAATGTTCACCTTTTTCCCACACAAGAAATTAGGGGAATTAAACAAAGGTATAGAGGCCATGTTCAGGACAAATAAAAGGTATCTCTGTAGAAGTTCTCACAGGAGAACACGTGCTAGGAGTCAACATCATTTCAAGGGGAAATTAGACAAAGATCTGTTGATCTTAAAAAATAGGAACTATAAACAAAGTCATGAAGCCTCCAGTGAAAAATCGGTGGGGGCTGCAAGAGTGTTGATGGAAGAAGTCTGACATCAGCTTCCTCTGTTTATTTTTTCTCATACATGGACTTAATGTAGAAGTTCTGTAGAAGGACTAGAATGCTTTCATGCACAGAGCAGTTGGAGCACAGATGGGATAAATAAGCTTCTTTCTGTCTTTGTTCCTCCACGGATGGAGGCAGTTGTTTGGATTAGGTAGAAGAGGAACCCGCAGCATTTAAAAAGTCCCCACTCTCTCAAGGATATCTACCTGGAGTAGTATTGGGATTCAAGTGGAATAATAAAGAGTGCTTATAAGAAAGATGGAGAAAGAAGTTTTACCAGGGCCCAGAGACAGAACAAGGGGTATTAATTTTACACAGAAAGAGGGTAGATTTAGATTAGATGTAAGGAAGAGGTTTTTTTGGGATACAGGTGGTATGATACAGGAACAGATTGCTCACATGGATGCCCTGTCTCTGGAAGTGTTCAAGGATAGGTTAGACAGAGCTTTGATCAACCCGATGAAGTGAAAGGTGTCCCAGCCCATGTCAGGGGATTGGAACTAGATCATCTTTAAGAAGTCCTATTCACTCCAAGCCATTCTATGAATATTAATGAGGGATCCATAGAGGAGATTGCTGAGTGTGTGTTCTATTAGCCCTACAACCTCTTGAGCATGTAAAAGGCACAGACATCCCTGTCTGACAGCAAGGCTGGCAGAGGAGTGTACTGGGGACTGTAAGCTTAGGTGGGAAATCAAAATGTGAGAGGACTTTCAGATATTTGTGCTTTTCTGTCCTGAAGAACCTATATAATGTTTAGCACAGAAACACCAAGAAAGCTTTGTGTTTGCTTTTGTGTCATCTTATTTCTTAAAAGAAACAAAGCAAAAGAGGAAAAGAGTCATACTCATCCCTCTAAAGAAATTACAGCAAAGAAGCACTCAGCACTGAATAATGCCCTTTGTGCGTAATACTGAAGAAACTGGAAACAGTCACTTACCATTAATTGGATACAACTCTAAGACACCTCCAATATCTTCTCCAACTCCTAGCAATTTAAGGATAGTTATGTGGCGCAGACCTGTGGAGGAAATGAAGACAGTTTTGGGTCAGACCAGACCTTTCTGCTTGTCCTTGGGCAGATTTCAGTTTAATCAGCCAGGTCTGTGCTTGCTAAATTAAGGCCCAGTCTCAGCCAGCCCTTCCGGAGAAAGAGTTACTGATTTCTATGGAGTCCCTGCCAGTCACATCACCTGTCCCAAACCTAAGGATAAGCTGATATGTTGAGTAAATGTGGTATCAGTTGCATAGAGCTGTTTCAAGGACACTAGCATGGTGGTGTGGTTCTGTAGCATAGGGATACAACCGTCAGATACACCAGTAAATTGCAGAGGCCATTCTCCAAATCCAGAATCTTCCTGCACTGTTTTCTTCACCAGTAAAGCTTTTACTTATCATACACACAGCAACAAATTATTTAGAGGCAATGTAACCTATGCCAGTTAAACTCTGAATGACTGTGAGGAATAGCTTACGACAGATACTAGCTTCTTCCATTTGTTCTGCACAGAGGCTTGGACTGTTGCCTCTATTTTGAAGAAAGACCTTAGGGACAGCAGAAACTGTTCATATAACATGAGTTGGTACAATCTACAAAATCTTTGATGTAACTGCTTTTACAACTTGGAGGTAAGATGCTTGGAAACAAACCACTTAGTTAAAGCATTGACAAATGCTTTAGAAACTCGCTGGATCGTGTTCAAGCTGTCCCTACCAAAGGGTGGGGATATTCAACTGTTTTGATTACATTTTATTCTTCAGAAAGCATTTTGCAGTGGTGCATGTTGCAGTTTACTTTGGTACTTTCCAAATGAGGTGATGCTGATGCTCTGAATGAAAGCCAGGAGATTATGAATAAACAATCATACTGTGAGGATCTCCCTTCTGGTGTAACTGAAATGCATTGAAACAGCAGCTTTTGAAAGGGACCTGTTTCATTCTGTTGAAGGAGTCAAGTCTGGACTATGTATGGTGTGTGCATTGCTAGGAACTTAAGGAGCAAGGCTCTCTGCACTTCATTACAAGAGTACAGAAGAGCGCCTCTGGGTCTTGCCCTTAGTTGTCTCCTAGAGGAGCCCCTCTCTCTCCACTGACTATGTTAGTTGGATCTTAAGTACCTAGTTATGGGTGTCTTAAGTACCTAGTTATGGGTGTCTTAAGTACCTAGTCTGGGAGGGCCTTTATTGGATTAAAGTGGCTTCCATTAATATTTTTACAGATTTTGGCAATGAAGCAGTAAGGAAAAGGAAAAAAAACCTGATGTCCATGCATCTCCCTGATGTCTGGCCCAGTTCTGAGTTGGGTCTTAAAGGATCTGCTTACCACAGCATTTTCATTGTGTTGTTAATTTGTGCAGTACAAAACCAAAACAAAACAACTATTACTCTCCTGAAGTACAAGCCTGAAGAGAAGCTTTGGAGTGCTAGCATTTTCTGCTACAGTAGTGTAATGTTTCACAAATGATTCCAGGGAACACTTTGTTTAGCTGTCTTAGGTGTCAGTATGCTGTACTACCTGCTTAGCACAATCTCCCATTTGGATCTGGAGGAAAGTTTTCAGTTGTCAGACTCGGATTGCCCAGGTTCAAACTTGAGCAAAGGAATCCATCACATCACCAGGAAGGATGTGGTTTGGGGGAGCAAGAATATAATTCCTTTTGACTCACCAAAATTGCAGGCTTGTCCACTGAGAGCAGCAAGCTGCTGGGAATAAGCCCAATCTTCATCACTGGGAGCAGAGATCACCACCAGCCGCCTTCTCCATCGGAACCTGAAAAGAGAGTGTGGCCAGGCATGGCCATGACATTTGACTCAAGTCCTCTCAGCATTTCTGTTCTCTGTAGGCTGAGACACATCACATCTCTCACAACTTCTAAGTAACAGCTGGATGGGAAATCTTCCCAGTTCTGTCCATCACTGGGAGAGGATAAAGCTTGTTTTGAATTTTACAGCTCCAAAACTTTCAAAGAAACACCTGCAGCACTGCTGTTTCACCAAACAAACACTGCAAAGTTTACAATCTTTGCTCAAAGCCCCCTTCAGTAGTTACAGCAATGCTGAGAAGTGTATATTCAAGAGAGAAAGATTCCTGTGGAATTCCTCACTAGGCATTTAGCTTTTACGTCATTCACCACTGCTGGAACTGCACAGTTATTTTGCAGTCCAAGGGCTGTCTGAGAATTAGGGCGTATCTTCATTTCAGACATAACTCATACTTCTGTGTAAATAATCACTGACCTCTTTTTTCTTTCCTGCACCACGTTTGCTCAAAATGCCTTTAACCTGGCTTTAAATCTGAGCTTGCTTGTAAGTGTGTGGTTTTCTCAGTCTGTGGCTATATAAGGCATGTATGGGGCAATAAGATAAATCTTGGAATCTTTCTTTAAGAGGGACTGCACCATCTACCCAAGATTTTGCACAAGGATCTCCTTCCTTTCCTGTCAAGGAAAGGCAGTGCCATAAGGACACCTGAAGTCTTTAAAAATTCTAACTGTAGGGGTTTTTAATACTCTCTCAACAACTTGTTTTTTGAATATAGGTACTTCTCCACTTAACCTAAATAAATCAGATTTATAGGAATTTGCAAAGCTGCAGAGATATTTTTACAGCAGGAAATGATCTTTTAAATGGATGCAGATGTTACTCTGCTATAATAATAGCCTGCCTTTCTGCTGTACCATGTGAAGATCTCAAAATGAAGGCTAATGCAAAGAGTCAATTCTGCTTCACTTAAGAGAACCTGAAGATGTGGTGGGACTTGCTCAAAGTCAGGGAAGAAGCTGTTAGAAGAGCATGGTATGCTGATGTCTTTGCTTGTTGGTTGGTACTGGTTCTTTTTTTACAATTAGAAAAGTAAATCCTTGAAAAGCAAACCTCCTCAATTTTAATCTTTCTCAGGAGGAAGAGCAAAGAGACATGAATGTGTGTGTACAGTCAAGTGAATAGGAATGAGAAGCATTAAGGATCAGATATGTGATGTGAAGAAAAGGAGGGAAATTTTATGTCATTCTGAAGATGGGAAACAAAATAATCTTTGTGCTATTTTGTACAGAAAAGCACCTGGTTACCTATGAACAGTGAGTGAGAATGTAGCCATTGGATCATATTTTGCCTAGGGAAAAACTGTGAGTCGCTTTAAGATACTTTTCTACTGCTTTCTCGCTTTTTTAACATCTTCTTTGGAGTTACACAGAGCTGAAAAGTGTTGAAAGTCACTCAAGCTGTTTATTCCCCTGCCCCAGGAGCAGTCGGTGTGCTTATCTGGGACTACATCTTAGAAATTAATTCAGTTGGTCCTTCACAGCTGTTAGTTCACCAACACTAATGTACAGATTTCTGCTTTATTTCTGACATCAGAAGCCATGGACCAATACTCCTGACAAATCTGCCGGATCCTTTTCTGTGTGGATCCTTTCTTCTTCTTCCACCTCTTTTGCATCCTGTTCTGATGTGTGAGCCCAAAAAGCAGCACAGCCAGTGTCTAGGTCTTAGGTGGGGACTCACCCCCAAACTCAAGGTTCTCGTCCTTCTACATGTAGCTTTTAAGCATTACTCAAGCTGGCTCTGGCTCTTGTGGTCTCCTTTCACACCAGGCAGGCTTGTTAACAACAATATTTGCATTATTGTAACTGACCTGTGCAAGGAGCAATACCAGGGAGATGATGCCAGGGCTCTTGTTCAACTGGGAACATGTTCTTGGACATTCTTGCTGGAATTAATTTTACTGGGAATCTGACCAGTTAATGTGGCTAGAGAAGTCCACCCAATATTTAAAGCCTGATGCTTCTTTCACAGACAACAAATGCATTCTGTGCAGCAGCAGTGCGGTTTATAGATGCAACATTCTGCATTTTTTGTGCCCAGTTTTCGAATGTGTGTTTATTACTAGAGCTGTTTCCAAGCAGAGAAGGATTTGGGGCCTGTCCCTTTCCAGTATACAAGCTCTTTCTTGTGCTGATTAGCTGTTTCCAAACTGTGGTTCTGCTTGGTGGTCTCAAGGATGAATCACTGGGACCTAAATAGGAGGTGGTGAGGTGGGTGGGGTGGATCTTGTTAAAGGTTCTTTGTCTGTTGAAGTGGCCATTGAATTTTGAAATGTTTATGAGCCAACAACCTATTAATATACTTGTTGCTCCTTTCCTCCTCATCATAATCCATCGTGCTGCCTCAGTTGTTTTTAAAGCCGTCTGGCATCAACAGTGTATTCCCATGGATTCTGATAGTACGTGAGGAGGATGCAGTTGTAACAGGTAAGGTCTAGAATGATGAGGGAGCCCTAATTTCATGTCAGTTATCCTGTGATAACTGGGAGAGGGCTATAACTGCACAGCTCTTCTGTGGGTCTAAATACCCACAGTCCAGGCACACTTATTGCCTGGAATTTAGGTCTCAAGGTAGAGTAATAACACAGCATATAGAGATTGTATAAACAAAATTGTCTTTCTGCAGAAGGTCTCCAACATTTTGCAAAAGACATCTGCAAGACTTTTAATCATATGCATGACTAATACTGGCAAAAACCAGCTGTTAAGCAGGATGAGAAGGAAGTTAGAGAGAATTAATTACTGATTTGAACTACGTGAAAGGGATTAGAATGGGATTAATGAGATTGGGATGGTTGATGATCGAAACACATAAACACTGTGCTTCATACATTCAAAACATTGAGCTAACATCCGTGAATTAATCCTTATTTGCTCTTCTAATGCAAATCAGTTTTATTATCTCCATGTCATGATGGGGAAACTGAGGCACTGAAAATCAGTATCCAAGGAAGGTGCAGCTAGTCAGGAGACATGCTTCTTGACTTCCAGCATTCTATACAAGACTGCACTCGGCTCTGGCTGCATCTCTGTATTTACTTAACACTGTAAACACTGAGAAATCTATATTAAAAAATCCCAGAAATAGTTACATGGGTATTTTTCCAGTACAACAACAATTAGTAGAACTAGCAGCAGATAAGAACAGAAGGTGATACCTGGATAAGAAGCTCTCAAGGGATTGCTTCTTATCTTCTTTGCAGACAATGCCCTCTTTTTTCTGTCTTTCCATGTCTTTAATTCGTGATTGGAAGGTGTCAATCAAATCAAACACAGACTTCATTGCTATGGGTACTTCATAGTATTGCTGTTACAAAAAAAAACAAGACAGATTAAAGGAAGGATGCATAAAGGTTAAGCGTAAGGATGCTCCCATTAGCAGCCTTTCTGCATGTATCACAGCACCGTAGGATTTTTAGAGATCCAAGTATTTGAATTTGCAACGAGGCCTAAAACAGATCAGAAACTATGGAAAATATAACTGGTTTTGCAGTCAGACTGCCCTTTGGAAGTGGCATATTTTCAGTATTTGCCCAGTGTGATAAAGCCAGGATATTGCAGTTATTATAGTCTTTTGTAAGGCCATTCAACTAGAGGACTGTCCTTACGCAATGTGCTGTCATCCTGTTGAGCAGCCAAACTGTGTGTTTTAGAATGCCAGATGCTACATTAAAACCCCATCAGCTGTGGGGAGGTCCTGTTCCTCACCATTCCACCAGAAACACACAATTCCTGAGATCCCATAAGTACAGAAAATGAAGATAGCTACCTAAGTTCTGAAAATTCTGCTTACTGTTCTTTTGCTTGTCCTCCAGCAATGACCAGGTCCTGCATCAGTCTCTGATGTGCTTCACATGAAAGCCTGTAGTGTAATTTCCTAAATGTTTCAATTTTTTTTCATATTTTTCCAATGTGTTTTCTTTCAAGAGAGCTGAGTTCAAAGAGCTGAAACCCTCACCTTGACCTTCATGTCAGTATCTGTCAGCACCATGAAGAAATCATTGTAGGTCATCCCATACTCTTTTCTCAACTCACTGATGAGCTGCTGGTCCACAAGATCTTCATCTTCTATCACTTTCATGGGCTTTTCATTATCTTAATGTGAGGCAAAGGAGAAATAAAAATAGTCATGGAATCACACAGCACTCTGCCTTTAATTTCACCTCGAAAGAAAGGAGAGAATTCATTTCTCAGAAGCTCTCTTCCTGCTGCGTATTCAATGTATTATAGACCATGCATGTGGCACTATGATTTTTAACTGTCCAGTTTTCCATCCCAGTATTCTTTGAAAATCAGTCTATCCTAGGGCTCATGCACTTCAATATTTATCATTTGTACATTCTTTTGAAAAATCTTACTTTTTCCTGGGAAGAGCTTTTAGATTTTTTCAATATGCTCATACATGTACATGCATGTACTAATCATTTCACCCACTGAAATGCAGCCACTTCTGTAATTGAAAACAGAAATTTTGACAACGTGCACTATGTGCAAATGAAACAGCATAGGTGATTTGGGTCACTAAAATATAGTTAGAACAGCTTGAGGTTGGCCAGGAAACTAGAGTTAACCTTACCAGTTTTAAAAATTTACATGGGAGTTTTAGTGACTACAAGAAACCAGAAACTGTTTAACATGTCTTGGATGCTGCAGTGCTGGCAGCATACCTCTCTAGATACCCCACTTTGGCACTCCGTCCTCCTCCTGCTTGCTGATTCTAGCAGCCTGACAGGCGAAAACTTAATTTTGAGTGCCCCTTGTACCTACTCAGTGGTCCACTCTAAGAAAACATGCAGAAACAATGAGAAAAAGACTTCTGAACACAGAGATTTGAAGACAAGCCTGTGGAGGTACTGAGGTTCCTTACTTCCCATGGAACCAGGGTTTATTGCAGTCAAGTCCTGAAAATCTCCATGTCATCAGCACAGCCTCAGCTGTAGCATCCAGCACAGCCCTATACAATAGCAACAGTGCTGAAACAAGCCTCCATATGCAATTGTGGGCCTGGAAAGCTAAAGACAGGCTCATCGCACACCAAGTGAAACGTCACCTGGGCACCAAGAGCTCCCTGCAAACACTGCTTGCCTATGCCCTGTGACACCATTATGAGTGTTATATTCATATCCTCACTTAGAAACCCCAGCCATGGCTTAAGTGACCTGCCTGAAGTCAGAGACACAGCAGGTCATCAAGAGGTGGAATCCAGAGGCACAACTCTCCAGTCCCAGAGGTACAACTTTCCAGTCCCTTGCTCCATAATTATTTGCCATCAAATAGAGATGAGATTGACTGATTCAAGTGGAGCACACAGCAACAGGAAAGATTTGAGCCATACAACAAATAATTGAAATAGTTTTCTAAACATACATAGCTTTTAAGGGTCATACTGATCTGATTCAAATTTTGCAGTACGTCCATCCTGTGTATAGACTGAATGAAACTTCTGAATTAAAATTTCGGGAAAATGTTTGCATTAGAATCTGATCTTTAGCTTTCACACCTTGAACCCACTGTTTAAAAAAAAAAAAGCCAAGCAGCAAATATTAAAATTTGGTTACACTTATCAGGCTATATATCTAACTTACATGATTTTTCATGGTTTTATATACCTCAGTTGAAAGTTTTGTAAAGAATTAATAAGCAGTGTTATCAGCTTTTGATTGGATGGGTTGCTGGATATGCTAATTGGTTATTCACTTCATAAAATATATGTAAATCCTGTATCAGGTGCTTCATGAGTGAGATTTATGTATTACTAATGGCAAGTATGACCATTAATACATAGACCAAAAGTTCATGTTTAAAACCAAAGACTATCTCATTGGCCTAGGTGGCGATAGAAAAATGCAAAAGTTGTTATTGTGAAATGTGACGGAAAACAGCTAAGGTACAGGCGTACCTTAGACCAGCTGACCTACGGCACCCTTCTGCTTTAAACTCTAGATATCAATATGAAGTTAGAGTTTCCTTGTTAAGAGATCACAGAATCACAGAATGACAGAATGAACTAGCTTGGAAAAGACCTTTAAGATCATCTAGTCCAACCTATGACCTAACACCACCCCATCAGCTAAACCATGGCACTGAGTGCCACGTCCAGTCTTTTTTTAAACACATCCAGGGATGGTGACTCCACCACCTCCCTGGGCAGACAATTCCAGCATGCAATTAGTCTTTCAGTGAAGAATTTTTTTCTAACGTCTAACCTAAACTTCCCTTGTTGCAGCTTAAGACTGTGTCCTCTCGTTCTGTCAGTGGTTGCCTGGGAGAAGAGACTGACCCCTAACTGACTACATCCACCTTTCACGTAGTTGTAGAGAGTGATAAGATTTTCTTTCAAAATTTACAATGAAAAGAAGAAAATTAAGTTACAGAGTGATACGGAAAATTCTGTATCAAGGAAGAAAGTAATGCCACAAAGGCTGGCCTGCCTTTCAAACTCAGAAATTATTTCTGTGGAGAAACAGGAAGTTAATCTAGTGTCCTCTTTCCAAGTCACTACTTGTCCCTGACCTCCACCTAATAAAGGAATCTGGAATCCACATGAAGAACCACCGGAGTTTAAACTCTGCTGCTACCTGCAAAGTCCTTGCTCACTTTGCTTTTTCTCTGATAGAGCGGGGAAATGTTTCTCCATACATCTTCGGCAGCTAGATAGGCTGGGAAGATGAGTTATCTTTAGAAATAATTCCAGTGAGGTTACAAAGAAGGCCAACAGATTGTTTTAGCAGTCCAGTGGCCTAATAGATTAGGTATTAGCTTTGATTATAGGGAGGGTAGCCAGGGCCTGATGTTTAGTTGATTAAAGCCCTGTTCCCATGAGCTGGGGAAAAGAAACCACATTGCTAGCTTGGACTGAAGAGAAGACCTCTGCAGTGACACTCAGCTTTTGTGTCATTCCAGTAGGAAACTGGGAAATACTCTCTGGTTTCACTGTGAGCTAATCTTGACCAGTGTCACTGAGCTCTTTCATTCACTACATCTAAATACATTTGAAATCTCAAGTCAGAAGTCTTTTCTGTGGACTTTTCTGTTGTTGTCATTTGTGTTTTAGTCCCAAGATGCAGCACTCCGAGTAGACCTCATCATGCTGGGTGCTCAAGCTTCTCACTACAGCAACATACTGTGTACAAAATGTTTCTTAGGAGCTTTTGCTGCCTCTGATGCTCACAGAGAATGAGCCTTGAAGAGGCCATACAAACAGGAAGGGTTGAGGAGAAGGGGAGGTAGAACAGAAAGATGTTTATATTATTTATTTGTATTGTATGTGTTTCTGTAAAGGTCAGGATTTGTTTTTTTGGGCAAAACTGTAAGGTGAACTTCATGTAATGTTTAACCTATACCCTTCCAAGTCTCCTGTTTTTCTTCAACGATTTAATTCCTCCTGTGAGAACTCAGCTGTTACATACACTTGTGTGGTTTGGGGAAAGTTTGGATGTAGGTTAAGTTTGGAACAGGCTGAAAGAGTATGGTCTATGTCAGAGTGAATGTCTGAATATTAGCCAGACTAGAGTTAAATATAATCCTAAACAGTCCACTGACAGGCAGATGGGTCTAGGTACACAAAAAGTGACCTTGAGTAACCTTGGCCTGATGTGGAAAATCCTGTACTGCTCCAGATTTGTCAAGGAGGTGCACAAATAGACAGTCTGGCAGGATTCGTGACTCGCTGTCATTCAGGGACACAAGGCTAGATCCCCTGCTAGATCCCATCCCTCTGAGAGTAACAGAGGCACAGCTGGGAACCAGACATAAATCTGTGATCTGGCCATTTATATGCCAGAACTGAAACACCCTGCGGCGGTCTGGTCCTGAGATTTCTGATCCATCACACATCTTTTCCCAAGGTTTGGTAAAACTGGATGAACTTCGAGGGGAAGGATGTGGTGGACTCATAAGCAAAATTAGAAGCTTTCATTCCATTTGCAGTATAGAACTGAAGAATATTTGTATTTCTTTGGCTTCATCCAGCAAAGCATTCACAGTGGTGTTAACCTTTAGCTGCAGACAGGAATGAGATGGTTCACATGATTCAAGAGATACCTAAGCTTAAGTGCTTTTCTGGACTGCAACGTGAAGTCTTTGTCCAACCACTATTGCTACAAAAGGACAGGTTTTCACTGGCTTGGGTGGGTGCTTCCCCAGGACCTGAATACTGACAACAGTTGTTTCAAAGCTGCCTAAGAGAGATGGATGCTCAGTGTCACCTGTCTACATGGAAACTCTGTATGTAAGGAAGGTGGCACTAAATATGTCTAAATGAGCTACTTTGCAGGTCCTGCATAGTCTTAGATTTTGACGCAAACAGGGGCAATTTCTCCCTTTGCTGTCTGTATTGTGCCCATGAGATGGAAAGAAAGTATTAAAAGAAAAAGAACCTAGCTGGAAGTGGTCAATTTTCATGCTGCTGTTGTTCATGGTGCCAAAAATCGTGATGACGGAGATCTTCCTCGTTGCCATCTTGCAGAAGCTCTCCAGGTACTCGTCTCGCTGCTGTACGTACATGGTGTTGTCCGCCTTGGGGGTTGTGATCAGCTGGTTGGTGGCAGAGACAAAAGAGCTTGTTTAGTATAAGGAATGAAGCAGATGATTATTTTATTGAAGGAGAACTAGTCACTGTCTGCAAACTGGGCTCTCTTTCCCATAAAGCAGTTACTGATTTGTATTTGGAGTGTACCTTTGTGCCCAGGCCTGACGCGAAGACATTCAGCCAGCCACAGGAAAACCTTTGGAAGCATGTACAGCTGGTTGCACCAGCTCCTCTTCTGCTTCTACCACAATGCTGGTAGAAGAAATACCACTAGATTTTACAGAAAGCCATGTAATCTCCTTTTATCCCTTACCCTGCGAGTCCCACCAGGTCTTCCTCACAGCCTTCAGTGGTGCTATGAATCTAGGATTTTCCCCTACTCACTCACAGTGGGAGCCCTGGGAACATGGCAGCTGCTCTGCCCTCATCCCATGGTCCAGGTGGGGCTCCTGTGGCTGTTTTGATTGCCAAGGAGTGAGTACAACCAGGGCTACATGAATACTTATGTAACTGATGGCCATCTAAGAAAACCTTGAAGACTTGCTAAGGCCCCTGTGACCTCAACTGTAAATGACTGATTTTGCTTTTCTTTGTTCTAAGCCACTTCGATGTCTTATGAGACTTAAATTTGCTCGAAGGTACAGCTGTGGGTGAAAAGGAAGAGGAACAATTACAACCACAAAAGTATAAAAAGCTCTACATTTTACAGTACTTATTTCAAAGCCTTCTAAGGTTTGCAAAGATTTAATTTTTAAAAAGTTTAGAGCACACAACTTAGATCCTTCATCAGTGGCTGAGATGAAAATATTCCAGGGCAGGGGTGTGTGTAGCAACATTCAGTGGTTTCCAGCAGAAGGTGCCTAGGAATGCTGCAGCTCTAGCAATGTAATCATTCTAACTCGCAGCAGTGAGCTGCAGTCAAGCACCTGCCACTGATCCCCCAAATACAAAGGGAGCTGGAATCTGGACTCAAGTTTTATGATTTAAGGTCACAAATAATCACCAAAATCCTTCAATTACAAATTTGTGCTTTAATCTGTAAGAGGGGTAATAATTTTCTAGCTGTCTTCTGAAGTTTGTGGGGCCTGAAGGCTAATTTTTATGGTACACTCTTTATAGATCCAGTTCATCAATGTAAAAACATTTATGGGCTTATAAAATCTGCCTCTCATTTGTGCAAAGGCCCCTGGCATGACTACAACATTGGGACATTAAGGTGAATGAGAGTGACAGACACAAAGACAATTTGATTTCTGTGCTACAGCATGTAACACACTGCCTTTAAATTGCAGATAAAAGTGCTTCAAATGAAAAAAAGGATCATGAGAAGGGTTTGAGGACTGAGATGAAAAACAGACCATTGGTTTGTATTGTCTCCTCCTAGTTTTGGAGGTCATAAGCTGGAATGCAGAGTCAAGCCTGAGTCTGATCCACTTCATCAAACCTTGTAGAACAAAGCAAACTTCCAATCAAAGCTTTGTGCCAGGACTGTTATAACCCAGGCTTTATATGCACTGTCTCTATCAGTGATTGCATCACAGAATCACAGGATGGTTTGGGTGGGAAGGGACCTTCAAGATCATCTAGTTCCAACCCTCTTGCCAGCGGCAGGGATACCTTCCACTAGACCAGGTTGTTTAAAGTCCCATCCAGGCTGGCCTTGGACACTTACAGGGATAGAACATCCACAACTATCACTCTCCCTCTTTTATATAAGCTCTCATTCTTAGAGAGTAGGTACTCTCATCCAGTACCTACTGGAAGGCTCCTATAAGGTCTCCCTGGAGCCTTTTCTTCTCCAGGGTGAACAACCCCAACTCTTTCAGCCTGTCTCCATAGGAGAGGTGCTCCAGTCCTCTGATCATTGTCCCGTTCCTCATTTGCATGCATGCATGTATGTGTGTGTGTGTGTGCATATGCATATATATGCATGTGGGTATATATGGAGTGTTACATATAAACTGTCGGTCGGCATTTCATCACCACAGAGAAATAAACAAAAAACCCAAACTCACAAGGCCAAAATTTCTCAACATTAGTAAGATTGCAGTAAGAGCCCCACTATAGAGAGGTGAGGCTGTGGGACTCAAAACCCATATATTTTTTTCAGTTTCTGCACCTGGGACCTATATTTGTCATTAATTGAACTTAACCCAGATTAGGCTTCAAAATTCCAGATATTTGAAATTCACACTGAGATCTGAAATTGTTAATGATATAGAACTTAAAAATGCACGTCCCTCTCAGAAGATCTTTGGAAAAGCACTGAAACAATGTCCTTGGGAGCCAGTCTGAAAGACAAAGTACAGCAAAGCAATGGGGAACAACTTGGTAGAGCCACTTCTGCAGCAATGTGGGCTAATTCTCTAGAGAGGGAGTTTGAAAACTCATGAATGACAGAGTTAACTTTAAGGACTGTTCTCCTAAGGGAACTGAACAGTGTGATAGGAAGGGATGCATATAGGCACATGTGTGCATTCAAAGAAGCTTTAGAAGTTCTTTGTTTTCCACATGTGCTGTGCATGGCAAAGAGAAAGTAGAGGTCAACCACTGCTTTTACTAATAACCAAACCAAACCCATTCTTCAGGGAACTTCAGAGTAAGCAGGTTGAGGATGTTATTAGGTTCTGGAAAAGTGAAGTGCAACATGGCATAATCATTTGTCTTTAGTGAGTTCTGGCCTGATAACCTGAGACTGTGCAACTCTTGTCTCAGAGATCCAGCTGTGAGGTGGACTAGTATCAGAAGGTTCAAATTTCAGGCAATCCTTTAAGTTGCCAGGACTGTGGTGGTGTTATGAATTAGCAGCCTGACATCTGTGAGCTTTACTTTTGGCTCTTTTCAAATTTGTTTGTACTTGTCCTGGTGTTACATATATTCTTGGAAACTGCAACACTGAGACCAAATTTCAAGGATCCCAACTTCTGCATAGTTTCTCTCTCTGCGCTTTTGTTTTGGCTAAATATTAGTTAACAAGTAACTAATAGGCTTATTTTGCAAAATTCATTCAAGTTCAAATTTTTTAAATATATGGCTTTTTTCCACTTCCAGTGCTAGCTCTGCACAGTCCCTGCAGCTTGAAGAACGGGGAGGGGGAGAAGAAAGTTGCCTTGTTTTCAGGCCCATGAATCATCAGCAGAATGATTCATTAAATTCCAATGGTTGAAATCTTAACTTGGCATCTTAGCTTGGCACCTTAGCTATTTGTATTGGAATATGGAGCACGAAAGTCAAAGGTGTTTGTGACAATGACTATTGGACAATAACTGTGAAACAGGCCAGCTTGCAGTAGGATAATTTCAAGAAACCAGCTCCCACAATAATATTTTTAAAGAACTGTTTTCCAAAGTGTACCTTTCAGGATATGTGTCATCTGCCAGAAAAAACATTTGTACTACAACTAAAACAGTTTCCTCTCCCAGGTGAAGTGGTTTTTATGATAAGTAGTTGGAAAAACATACAACGCTGTTAAACCTGGGGACAAGTAACTCCAGATCATGCTGAAGTTCTCATGCTTGAAAACTTCCTGGCGTGTTACAGTTTAATACAAACAGCAGGAGAAAAAAACAAACAAAAAAAAAGTTCACACAGGATCTCTGAAGATGTCTAAGAGATCTGAATGCCAAACTCCTATCAGATCTTAATCCCAAATTCCCCATCCCGCGGGGCTTCTAATCATGAGCCTTTGTGCATATCCTCAGTCAGACATGCATTAGTATTGCCAAGCCACCTGGCTTGCTTCCAGCTTTAGGACACCAGCACCAATATGAAGCAGGTGTGCCAACTGGCGGGACATACAGAGCACTGAAATGTGGTAACTCTGGCAAGTACCCCAAGTTGATGAATGGATGTAATCCACATTGGAACCTCATTTTTTTGATCATAATGATACAGATCCTGACACCTACATATCCACTGGAAACAAGATAATCTGATGGCTATATGGTGGCTTACGGAAGTGGCTGGGAAGAGGTTTTAGCCTAATCTCTGGATGACTGATTTTTATACTGCATGTCAGATTTTTGATAAGAGGCTGTGAAAGCTGTTGGAAACGATCATTTGAGCCTACAAATTTTACCTCTTAAGACAAAACCATCAAAAAAGAGTAATACAAAACCACTATAAACTTAAAATTTCACATATTCCTACTAGGAGGGAGATATGACTTCATTTAGGTAATAAGATTCAGATGAATGAGTTACTTACAATGAGCCGCCTCTTGCCTTCAAAATATTCCAGGAGGCTGGTTGCTGATTTCCTGGGAGGCTGTAGGAAAGTCTTCTTGTTGGGCTTGGGAAAATCCTCATTCTCAGTCCTGCTTCCCTTCTTCTTCTTGCTGCGGTCTTTGTCCTGCTTGCTCTTTTTCTCAGCCTTGACCTTCTTGGACTGCTTTTCACTCTTCTGCTGCTTGTCAGATCTGTCCTTCTTCTTCTTCTTCTCAGGTTTATCCATTCGCTCATGCTTCTTTGATTCTTTTCCTTTCTTTGGGGGAATATTTCCCGCTGCAAACTGTTCCTCTAAATGGGAACTAGCAGGCTTGCTTGGGTCATATTTATCTTCATACTCATTACTGAGTATCTTTTCTTGGGTCTTCTTTTTTGGTGGTTTAGTCTTAGTTGGTTTGTGTTGGCCAGGTGTGACATTCAGGTCCCTGTGGTTATAGTCCTTTCTGTCAGTTCTGTTATCTTTAAATCTACCCACATTTGCCTTTGTAAAGTGCACTGAGGGAGCTGTTGGGACTTCTGTGAAAGTGTCGTATCGGGCAGCCTTGTTTGGTTTCCGTGTGGCTGCTTTCTCTGGGTGGCTGCGCTGCCGGTCCCTGCGGTTTGTTTTCCATGCAGGAGAGTAGAAATCTTCAGAGGCTGTGACTCGTGGCGTGGTGGCATCAGGGGCTACTGGCAGCCTGTGGTACTCTGTGGTGGAATGTGACTTCATGGTCCAGGTCCTCTGCGTGCTGGGGAGGGGTGTAGTTGTTGTTGTAGACTGGCTGGCTGTTGTCATTACACGGGTGGTGGCACGAGTAGTTGTGGTGGTGGGAGGGAGGGTAGTGGTCCTCACTGTAGGCAGAGGAGTGGCCACTGTGGTTGTCATTGGTTTCCTCACTGTTTTGGTCCTTGTTGGCTGATAATTGCTCTTCCTTGGATCCTCCTTCCTTGCTGACACCTGGACATATTCACTGCCAGGGGTAGGCTGCGTGGTGCCCCCATTATTGCCTTCCTCAACCACTTGTCCCTCCACCCCAGCTGCTTTGCAAGTCTGGATGAAGCCCTTCTGCCTCATCTTCTCAATTTTTCTGATGGGGTTCTGATCAATGACTTCGTACATGGCCTCTAGCCTGACTGGATAAGGATACCTTTCCTCCACTTGCAGAGTTTTCTTCAACAGAACCATGCCAAATTTCCCTTTCTCCAGTTTCAGAAAGCTCATGAGCTTAGGTATGAGGGCAGGATCTAGTGGCTGTTCCAGGATTTTTCCTTCATTGGTTATCCTTCTAACTTTCCCCCCTTCTTCCCCTTCTTCATGGAACAACACAATCTGCTGGATGTGCCTCTCAGCCAATTCACAGTAAACATCATTTTTCAGCAGGCTCATCATGAGCCGGTAGTAGCCCTCAGAAGCATGGGGGGCAGAAATGACCCACACCCGATTTTTCCCTGCAAAGCTGGCCAGGACATTGGGAGAACTTGACCCTGAAGGGAAACGCACCACTCGTGACTGTGAGGCAGAGGATATCCCTTCGTCCTTAATCATCTCGGACTTGGAGTATTTGGCTGCAGCTGTGAGTCTCTGTACCAATCTCATTCTGGTCCCTGTGCCCCTGGCCTGGGAACGTGTTTCCCCTTGCAGGAGATTGGCGGGTGGCTTTGGAGGTGCTGAAGAATCCCTCTTGGTGACAGGGTGTTGAGGATTTGGGCTTGAATTCCTCAGGGATGCTCCAGACCTTCTTAGGAGGCTGCTTGAAGCCCTGTAAGCCAGGGGCACTTTCCTAACTCCATGGCTCCCTCTTTCCACTAGCCTCTCTGTCTTCTCAGAGCCACACACTAACCATGCTGCCCACAGCAGGGCTAAGCTGAGAGCTGGCCTCCAGTTCATTGTGCAATCTGTGTTGGGAGGGGAGGAGAAAGAGAAAAATTAGATGTTAACACTATGATGATATCTTGCACAAGGGATAAAAAATGCAAAGCACAGGCTGGCTATTTTGTGTGATTTGTAAGTGCTTGATTACACCTCAGTCCTGCCCTAGTGGCTTTGTACATTTTAGTTATTTTTGGAAAAACACAAAATGGTTCACTTTCTGAAAAAATGAGATCATCCTTCTGTAACACGATACTGTCTGTCTAAAATGACACCGTGATCTGCATCCTTCTCTCTCTCTGTTTCTCTCACACTCCCACTATACACACATGCAAAGACACACAGAGAAAGGGTCCCGTACATAGTGCAGAAAGACAAGAATTTGACTTGAAACTTACACTCTCAGGGAAGTTCCCCTGCCAGAGACGAGTTTTCACGTCTTTTTCCTTTAAAAGGAGACCAATGCCATACAGCTTTACTGTTGTTCAGTGATTTATCTTTACGCAGCCCAACAGGTCCCAGAGCCTGTTGTGTGTCTTTTAAATTTCTTCTTCACCTTCTTGACAGGATGAGGTTAGCGGAAATTTCCTTTGTGATCTCTGCTTCTCCATTTACCTGCAGGTCTGGATTTTTGCTGTACCAGTTACCCACACAGGCAGGGATTTCATTTAAGAAAAGGGAACTCCTGGCTGCTCCAAGTCTCTCTCTTTTAAACTTCCCAAACCTCCTTCCCACTCCTTACTTCCTCAGTCCCGTTTAGCTCCTTTGTTTCCAGAGAGGAAAGCACCAGCACTGATATATTTTCCAGGCTGAAGAAAAACACAGGAATGTGATGCTGAAAAAAAAAAGAAAGGACGCTTCCCTTTCCCCTTTCTCCACACTTTGACAAAAGCAAATTGTAAAACACCCGTCTTTTTTTGTTCTTGGCTGGCTGCGGTCCCAGAAATGTCAGGGCAACCCCAGCCCTGCTCCGAACCAGCCTCAGACAACGGTGGCCACTGGAAATGGGGGAAACTTCACTGAGGATTTAACAGCTCAGCAGAACCCGCCTCCTCCCCACTCCGACACAGGGAGGGAGGAGGAGGAAGGCTCTGGGGGTTGAAACACTGCACAGCATCACAGAGCACTTCAGAGAGGGTGACTCCAGCCTTAACTCTTTCCTTCACGCATCCCAGCTCCCTGCTGTTCTCCGACCTCAGCTTTTTCTTTCCTCCCACCAAATGGACATTGTCTGGATAAAAACTAGCCGGGTGAGAAGTGTGTTTCTCCATCGGTGTCAATAACAGCTCTGCTGTTTAAGAATTATTATTTTAAACCTCATTATTTCTGCCTTGTCTTTCCCCTTTCCTTGTTTTTTTTTTATTTTCTGGGAGTTCCTGAGTGAAATCTAATTTTTCTTCTCAACCAATTTGTCTTTCAGGTCCTCATGTCTGCCAGTGTATTCTTTCCTCAAACATCATATGGGCATGACTGTTTGTTAATTTGTAGTTTTTAAAGAGATCAGGTTGTTTACTATTGTACTAAAATTAGAGTCATATCTATTTCCCATGAATGGGCACCAGCAATGAAAAACATAAAAAGAGAAAAGGTACAAAAATACCTACAGAGACAAGGGTAAAGGCAGGGTCATGTCCTTTGCTCTCCCTTCACGGTGTAAATGACACCATTCTGTTGAGCTGACGTAGCCTGGCACAGCTTTGCTGCCAACACCTGGTCTTTAGCTGATTCACACTGGCTTCAGTGTGCTGTGCACCTTCAATGTAAAACATCACTTAATTGCAGCTGATGAGTAACACCTAAAAATATCCAAGACCTTAATACTACTTCTACTGTTTTCCAAGATTTTGCTTATTGACAGGGATGCTGTTACCTGTCCGTGGTAACACACCGGATTTGACTTCAGTTATATTGTCTGGAGGTAAAGGTGCACCTTCTAATTTCCTTGAAATTAATGTTTCGAAGAAAAAAACTTTCTTTCTATATTATTTTCTTCATTTTTATTTAAGTTTTCAAATGCACTGATAAACTTTAGTAGTGCTTTTGCTAATAGGCATTCCCAGTTTGTGTTTTGTGGCCAGTGGTTTGCCCCGGAGGTAGGGGAGAATGATGAATGCCTGCGCTCATATTAACACGAAGGTAAAAATACTCAGCCTTTCCCAAAATATCCTATCCTACATCCACTGAGAGGTAATGGGACTGTACCTCTCACAAGGATCACAAAACTGGAGTTCTGTGGAGTAAGGGTGGGCAATATTTTCCACTTAAATTAGTGTCAAGCCTGCTGGTTTATTAATCTTGACAAGGAAAAAATGTCATTAAAAATTACGCTGTTTCATTGTGACATTTTAAATATACTGTAATTAAAAATGAGGTTTTCATTTCAATGTTTCATCCAGTTTCAATACAAAGATTTTAAAAAGAAGTGACCCTACAGTGCTGAAGCCAAGTATTTCGTTTGGGGTAAATTAATTAAAAAATTTGAACTACCTCAATTTTCTTGGTTTGGTAATAGTTTGAAACCACATGGAGGCAAAACATCATTCATCTGCACAAGACTAATGATGCCAAGGAAAATACACTCAGTACATGACAGCACAGGAAAGAAACAGATTTCCGTACTAGCTTTGCTGTCTATCCTATCCAATTATAGATATGCTGAAAACTTCTGTGAGGACTTTGATTTGCTTTCCCAACCTGATTAAAGAAGTAGCATGCTACAGAATCTGCCTTAAGTGTATCAAGGGTGGCAGATCAGTGAAGATGACAGATTGTAAGGCAGTTGTAGGGAGGATCTAGCGCACAAGAAAACATGCAACCTTGGGGATTATTCTCAAGGCTGATGTTTCATATTATCTTTGTCCAAGGTGAGGAATAAACTTGAAATGACTGCTGGAAATATTTGACATCAGAAATTTCTTAGAAAGTAAATAATTTATACAGGCCAACAGGGAACTCCTAGTAAACTGAACATATATTTTAAGGGGCCAGCGCAAAGTTATACAGCCCGAAGAAGAAATAAAGACATTAAACATACATAAGATAAAGAACAATATACTTGAAGGCAGCTATTCAGTAAGAGACCTAAAGGTCACTGTATATAAGCCCCTGGAAATAGGGGGCTTATATACACTGTATATAAGCCCCTGGAAAGTCATATGTAGTGTCAATAATGTGATTTATGCTGTACACATAAGGCTTTTCAAAAGGATTGCAAAGGGTTCAAAAAGTGATGTGATGGCTGAATATGATCCTACTGAAAGGGAGGTGGGGAATTACCTATGTGGAAGGGGAATTACCTATGTGGAAGGCACAGCCACATATTGTTCATGATCTCCTCATGCACACACAGAAAAGAGACATCTGCAAATAAATTGCTTTTTAATCCAGTAGAGGAAGGCAGAAGGATAACCCATGATTAGGAATTAAATCTTGCTGAATGCAGAGTTGAAGTAACTGCAATTACTTGACATTTTTACTAATGATCTTAGTTAACCCTGGGATAATTTGCCCAAGAATGTAGCTGTTTTCTGTGGCTTAGTCTTCAAATCAAGGCTTTAAGAGACCTTCTTGGCTGGACTGGAAGTAATCACAAAAGGATGGAATGGAATCCCCCTGGACACATCTACACAGAAAATCTCAGATCAAAATGATACCCACCCCTGAAAAGTGCAGCTCTCTGGAGGCTTATGGAAATGAATTCTGTAGCCCACTGAACTGAAATGAGCAGTCTGAGAAAGGTGGAATGCAATGTACAAAACCTGTAGCCCTGTAGAGTGCTTTTAATAAGGAACTGAAAATTAATGCTATGTCCACAGAGGGAAATTATATATCTGTTTAAGGATGGCAGTACTGCAAGTTTTTTATACTATGCTTTAGGTATCAGACTCAAATATATCATACATGTCAAGGAGTGTGCACACAACTACACTATCGCAGCTGCTAAAGAATTAATAGGAAAGTCAACTACCCCACGAACTAGGATTCTTTCTCAGTCCTGCAAAACCTGGAGAAATAAGGAAGCAGCAAGAAGGAGACAGGCAGAGGAGCAATTGAGAACTTTCCTTTCAGTAGACTTCAAGGCAATCTTCCAGGGAGTGTGGGAGAAACTGCTCCCAAGAAAGGTGAAAGGAGGCAAGAGGCTTAGAAAAACTGGCATCGTCTGCTTTGTACAGTGCTGGGAAGCTGGGAGCCAGATAAGCAGGTGTAGGTTCCCCTGCTGATACCAGTGGGGGGTTATTAGAGTGGAGAGCACCAGAGCCTGAATCCTGTGAAGCCAGACATTGTTGATGCTCTAAGAAGGGACAGGTTTCTTGAACCCTGCTGGGTCCTCACTTTCCTGAGGGGGAAAGAGGCTATTATTAGTAATCTGACTGGGGTCATAACCCAGCCAGCAGCTGGAGAAATAACAACTAGTAGTGTAAACAGGGGAACTGTGCTTCAGCCCCCTGTATGTAAGCAGGAAGGGGAGTCAGTACAGAGAGGCTTGCAAATGCAGTGACCTGTAATAAAAAGAGCAGTGCCTGGTTAGTCAGATCAAGCTCCTAAAATAGAAGGGAGCTTTTGATAAATAGGTTGGCTGGCCTCATTTGAATTTTCACTTTTTAGATATACATTTTTCTGTGGAGTACTCAAGAATGTTACTTAGAAACTGGTGATGCAATGTGACATTCAAGCTTTAAAAATAAATATTACAAACTGTAACATTAAATGTTTTAAACCAAGGTTAAGCCTCCTAGGTACTGATAGGGTTGCAGCCCCAAAGGTTCAGGCTATAGTTGAGATGCAGGGAAATTCTGATGCCTGGATGTTATTACTGGCCTGTGCTCAAGATGACCTTGACTTTAGCACCTCTGTTTGTCCAGTTTACAGAGCTTCCTGGTGAGAGGAAGGCTCTCACATAGACCCATTTCTTGTTTTACATCTGTTTGACATCTGGGATGGAAACATCAGCCAGGGAGAACAAAACATCTTCTGGATGGGACTGACACAAGTTCTACACCAAACTGACTGATGCAACTGGTGTTATGTTCACTAAGATGAAAGTGTTATACAGAGAGCAAATGAATACAAAGATTGCCATCTGCCGGCCTTGCAATTGGTGTTACCCAGCCACAATCTGGGGGAGTGGTAAAGCCACTGCAGTGTGCTGCAAGTGGTCTCTACAGCTGCTGAGGTGCAGCGTTCAGAAAACCACAGGAGCAGTCTCGGAATAGTTACAGACAGACAGACAGTCACAGAAATAGTTCTTGAGATGATAAGGAAAACAAGGCTTTAATTAGCTTAAATTGTCAGTGGGTGAGGCCAACATCCCTCTGTTACAGTGGTATAACCCCACTGGGAAGCTGTATTACAGGCATGTCATAATGCTGATGTTGAAGACTGTCCCATGAAGTGCTGTTAGTTACAGCTCCCAAGTCACGTGCCTGCACAGCTAAATGAATTTGGCCACAGCAGTGAAGTCGCCAGCTGCAAGGGCTTGGATTCCCATCTCAATTTCACACCTCTGTAGCAGAGGGCTTTGTACTAGCACAGGTCTGAACACTGATCCATGCCACGTCCTTTCTCTGGTGTGCTTTCTTTGTCCTTCTCCCTTTGTCTGGGGGACTGCCAGCTGATGTTGAGCCTTTCTGAATAAGAGGGGGAATTGTCTCCTGGCTCTCGCAGCCCCACTTTGTGGTACAAAGCTGATTCAAGCAGGATAGAAGCTGGTGCTTATGCAACTTCTCTCTGCACAAATACTAGTACTTGGTTTCTTAAGGCAGAGCTTCCAAGTCTGATCTCTTTGACAGCTGTTTTGCCCAAATACAATCACTTGTGGCTTTGCACACTTGGAATAAGGTCAAGTAGAAATTGTCCGGCAATACAGTCAGCTCATTCACTTACCAGGGAAGACTCAGCTCTCCTCTCCACTGGTAGAGGAACTTCAATGAGATTCTGCCAGGAAACAGAGCCCACTGATTCAGGAGGGATTGAGGAGGGATTGTTCCTTATGTATTTGTGGGTCTCATTATCTATCCTAAAATATCCAGCCTTACAAATTTTTTCTTGCATCCTGTAATTTAAATTTTAAAACTGTTGGTTTGTTTGTTTGGGTTTTTTAAAAGACTTGTTTTGATTATGAAATTGAAGGGGTAGGAATGGAGGAGTATCATGTTTAAAAAACAGACTGTGCCACGGTTCATCTATGAAAGAGTCTTCCAAAACAGGGCTGTGCACAGTGATTATTCTTGGGGACTGTATGTCAGAATGCTTTGGGGATGAATATGAGAAATTACTAGTTACATGGCTGCACACATTCTTGACTAACATTCATTGGTAGTCAATGGAGAAGATTAAAATTCTCTGATGGTTTTAAGTCAGAAAAGCAATTAAGCTTATACTGAAGTACCTCACTTTGCTGCTTGCATGGCTTAGTGGAGGGAAGACAAGGCAAGGCAAGGCAAAAGATTGAGGTAGAATGAGACTTTAACATTTATGTCCCTTTACTTCAGGTCAGACTGAGGACAGTTCAAGCCTGAAAGTGACAGCAGTAAATATAATGCGCAGATAATGTACCACTCTTTTTGTCAGGCTGTTTATGCTCACTTGCAAGCACTCATGGCCTTGTCATTATTTATATATTATCAGGTACATGACATCATTTAATCTTTGGTGGAGCCACTCTTTTCCCTTTCCTTCATGTAAATAGGCAGTTCTGTGTCTCACTCAGTGGCAACCTTTGGCTCTCCCTCATCTCCTCTGGCCTGAACGAGATCTTCCCCGCCAGACACTTTTGGAATCTTTCTTTGATGGATGGCAGAGGAGGGAAGCACCCATTGCAGTTGTTGCTCTGTCAGGTGCTCCACAGGCCAGGTGTCTGTAGGTGGAATCATAAAATTGGGGAAAAGGAGTACAAATAGTTGGAAAGTCAGGACTCTTCAGTTCTTTTCTTGAAGTAGTTTTCAGCAGCAGTGTCTACTATCCAACATCCGCTGGGAGACAGAGAAGAAGGGGACAAGTATCAGCTGTGCAGGGGCAGAACCTCTCACCTGGGAGAGGGGGACAGTGGCTAATCTGGTTAGTGTCATCATTCTACAGACTGGGACATTAATCCTGTGACCTCCCTGTGCTACTTCTGGAAGTAGAAGCATGCACAGAATGGTAGCTGGTAGCTGGTTCCTAAACCATAATTCGTGAGATGATTGTGAGTGGTCAGCAGCTGCCAACAGAACAATGCTGACTGCTCCGGTGCTTTCAGCTGATAATATATGAAGAGTGGGAAAAACAGTGTGAGAAGTCATGACATTGGCCCAAAGGGTTGGGAATTAGTTCTCTTGTCTGTTTTTTTAAGGCCTTTGACACAATCTCGGCTCAGGTTGGAACTGAACCCTGGTGTCATTTGGATAGATTCCCACCCGGCCAAAACCTAACAATACAGTTGAATCCTAATGGTTTCCATAGCAGAAAAAAGCAAAGACTGAAAAAGACTTGTGGTCCCTGATAGAGTGTCTCATGTTGAGGAGATGTACATCTCTTTCCTGATTGGTAATACTAGTACTACTTTTTAATCAAACAATAATAGAAAATCTGGGTTTTTTGTTGTTGTTGATGTAGTTACTTTGCAGGCAATAAATTCACATAAACAAAATTGGTGCAGAAGGGATTAAGATATACAGCAGAGGTAGGGAGTGGTCTCTGCCAGGCACAATCAGTGTCGGTATTTTCATTCAAGATAAAATACTTTTAAAGGGTGGAAGAACTTATGCACATAAATTCCACAGCTCAATTTTGCACTCCAGGGTAAGAGACATTTTTCACAGTTATTGACAAAGGACATTCCAGCAACTAGTGAGATCTGGATTTCATTATGTATTTTGGGCTACAGTGCAAAAGTATTATCTGCCAGAAAAAATGTGGTCGAAGCATGTTTTATTAATATATTGCTGCTGTTCTTGGATTATACCCCTGTAGAGGCTCACATCTGAAATGACACATCTGATAATCTATATATTAGATAGCATTTCAAGGTTTATGTTCTTGGATGAGTTTCCCTTACAATATACAGAGTTCATGCATATTCCTATTTTTAAGCACTCGGAGACAAACCCTCATTGCCCTTCTCCAACAGATCACTGCTGTGGGCTGTTCGTGGAGCACATTAGTGTGAGAAACACAAGTACAACTACAGTGCAGCTAGTTCTTATTACTGAGTTTGGTACCTCTGTACGTATTTTATGACTAGAGAATTACTTTCTAGTCCAGGCAGCTTCCGTCTAAATACATGGAATAAAGCAGTTCAGTGCTGTCAACATTTCTGTCCAATGAATGGGCTGAGTCACTGGAAGTGACAGGAAGCCCAAGAAGACCTGGAAGACCATCACCTCAGTGTCACCTCAGAGCGTTATGTTAATGATAAAAACTCCCTGACAATTCACAATCTTCAAAATAACAAAAAAGAGAGGGAAATCTGTATAACAGATTTCTTCAGAGAAATACACAATGAGGACTGATATTTCCATTGCTGGTTTTGCTTTCTTATCTTCTTGTTAAAGGCAGCCTTGTATGTGAAGCCACATGTGCTCCTGATATATGGAACCCAGCTGCCTTGAAATCAATGGCAAGGTTCCTGGATTCAGTGAAGACTCTTGGATTTTGCTCATATTTAAGCTGAAAAGTTAAGAGAGACCACAGCCTTCCAAAAATTAAAGAGGAGAGAGAAAGAAATGAGAAGCAAATACGTGGTGAAAGAGATCCCAGGTGAAATAATTGGTCCAAGTTTTCATGTCTGGATGTTGTTATTTTTTCCATAATTACTATAACAAACTTCTGCTTCCACTGAGGGAAGGTGACCTGGGATTTTTCCAGTAGCACTGGAAATTTAATGACACAAATGACCAGAATTGTTAAGGCTTTTTCACTCATGTATGTCAGCACTGGGAGATTCAAGATACAGCAGACATCATTTACTCAAAAGCAAATTTTGTGAGTGGATTTGTTTGTCCATGCACTCAAAATGGAGACCAAGGAACTGAAAACCTCTATCTACCAGGAAGAGATTGTCTTAAGTACCAAGAAATGCACAGTAATGTAGGCATGGGTAAAACATGATTTAAATATCTTACTTCATTCGGTTACCTTTGAAAGTCACATTGTTGGAGTAAGGAAGTCTAATTTACACTGATACCACCTTCAGCTGGCACAGCACCTCTGCTGCTGTTGGAAATGCCACTGTATTTGTAACTCCAGTTCTCTGCAGTATCCTTTCTCCAGAGGTGACTAATATTAAATGGTTACATGACACAGATGCTTATAGAGTAGCCAAATCACTTCACCTCCCATAATGAATGATTTTCTAATCTCCAGAAACATAAGCACATATCCATGCTCTCCAAAACCATTTGGGATCTGTCTCATCACTGCTGGATACAAAGGAGATGGTCAGATACCCAGTCCATTTCCACAGTCTTTCTTCTCTGATTTTCATTGTGTCACTAGGATTATAGTTCCTAACCCTTTCAGAGGAAAAACAAAAAACCACCAAAAAACAAACAGAGAAATCAACCCAGTCCTATTATGGACTAACAACACTACAATTTATCAAAAACTACCTATGGAAAAGTACTGTTTCACTTGTCCACTAATGCCCCCCTACGCCACCTTGAAAACTGTCTGCAAATATCTATTGCCAACACTTGACTGGTGCTAAAACTGTGGCCAGCACTCTGAGCCTATTTGTCCTTAATCTCACCCTTGGAAAGATACTATTACATCTGAAAAAAACCCTATTCTTGTTAAGTGCTGTGAATTCCTGTAAGGAGTAGGGGGTTACGGTTTCATCCCTGGTGGCTCTTCCAGGCCACGGCCTGGCTATGGCCACGATTGTATTGTACCCGCAACCTAAAACCTAGGACATGAAGAAAATCTCCTCTTCAGGGAGATTATAATCTCTGTTGAGACAAGATGGAGAGATGGATGCAGGGCTCGAGGGACAATGAGAGTCTGGAGGCAGGAGTGCCAGGTTCTGGTAGGGCACCAGTGGTCAAAGTTACGTCAACTTGGTGGCAGTGTTGTGGGGGCATTTTAGCTAAGAAGAGGTTTAGGGATTTTTAAGGGACAACGTGAAGGAGAAGAATGAGCACTACTTTTCCCAAATGTAAGTGGCAAAATGTGATTTTATTCATCAACAGCAAGAAGCAAAGGGGACCCAGTACAGAACTAGCCTTTCATTACTTAGTTCATTTAAGGCGAGATCTCAAGTTTTTGTGTTAGAGAAATATTTCTTTATTGCTGTACTGGTAGCCAAAAATGTCTGACATCTGCATGAATAACATCTGCATGCCATCATGCACAGCCAGATGGTGGGCTATAAAATGTCAAGAAATTTTGGTAATGGAAAGATCAGCAGCAGACTGAAACACACACCAGAACTATTTATAGAGGGAGAGATTTCATTTTCTTTGTGAAGAATAGCACAAGTGATTGAGAGACTGAGAGACTGACTTATGAGGAGGTAGTGAAAACAAGTAGATACATTAAGCTTGGGCAAACGACCAACCACCAGCCTGTGATATGAAGATTCAGAGAGCAGGAGATTTCTTACTGGGGACCCTAGAGCGATGGGATCACTGGTCAAAGACAAGTCTAGGGTGAAGTTTGGAGGCTAAGGAGGAGTTGTATTAAAACTTTGCAAATAACTTTCCAAGGGAGATAGCAAGAACTCGTTGTGTGTCACATAAATCTGAGCTGGCCAGAGCACTAGAGGATCTCTTGTTGGCAGGGGATGAAGTCCCAGCTGACAGTATTGGCCTTTTGTGTCCCTCCATCTCAATCTGGCATTCCAGTCCTGAAGAGTGTTGGGTACATACACACATCCCATGCAGAAAGAAGAAGGAAAATAGGAAGTGCCCACCCAAGCCGCAGGTGTGACTCAACCTTTTGTAAAAATGAGCCTGCTGACTCCGCGGAACAGGCGCAGTTCTTGACAAGGGAGCTGGGCTGTGCCAGGCTCACACATCATCAGCAAACTCATTAGCTAAACTATAAAGGCACAACCAAATTGGTGTCCCTTTTAACATCTGCCAATTCTAATGCCTCCAGTGCAGCTACACAGCTGTAACTGAGCACAGACCTCAGAATCAAGTGGAAGTGCAGTTGTAATTCGGAGCTAAATTCAGCTGACAGCCCTGGTCCAGGTGAAGTGGGAGATGGCATACTGACTTGATTCCCAAAGCTCCCAGCAGACTGGCAAATTAACTCCTGGCTTTTTATTTTTCGAATTTTTAGAGTTCCATGAGCTAATCTTAAATATTAATAGATATAGCACCTCCCCATATAATTTTTGGAAAATCGGCTACACCACAAACTTTAAGGGAAGGCGGTAACTGAATTGGCTGCTTGACGTTGGAAATGTGCCTGACAAATTTTCCAAGTTAGGGCCATATTCAGTATGAAAACAGCCCCAGCTTTGCCAGTGTCCCTGGTTTCAGTGGATTAGCTTGGTATATGAGTGAGCATGTTGCTACATTTGCAGGAGCAGCGTGTAGGAGCTGTGGTAGAGAAAGATAATGGATGATTCCTATGCATTGATTCTTTCAGTTTATTCTAGTGTGAGTTAAATATGATTAAAAGAGATAGGAGCTGGTACCCAAGCCTGTTTTAGTGGCGGGGTAGACATAACCAGGTTCTCTGGGGGCATTGCACCATAACACAGAGACTATTACACAAACTTCTCAGCCCTGTGGTTTGCCACTGAACTGTACCGTAATTGTTTTGCAACGCCATCTAGTGCCACATGGGGATCCTCGGAGCACTCAGGATACTGCTTTTCTCTGGTTTTATTGCACTGAGTTGAACAGCCAATGGCTTTTCAAGAAGAAGAAATGTTTGTATTTAACAGCAGTGACAATTAAACCAACAGATAGGAGAGGAGAATTTGATCCATAGGATTTGAGCTGTTAGTTTATTCTAAATGGAAAATAATTTGTGTACTGCAGCAATAACCAGTTCCCAGGCAGTACTCAGAGTCCTACCCCAGCTTCTAGTCTTGGTGCTAGGCTTTGTGATACACAAATGTCCCTTTGCTTTTAATGCCAATATAAAAAACAACTTCCATTTAGGTTCCATGGAAAAAGAGCCTCCAAATAAGCATAGTATGTAAATTATTCTGGTGCTCTTTTAGAGCAAATTAAAATGCCCTTCCCTTAATCATAGGCCTATTAAAATGGAAGCCTTGCTGAGAAGTTACTGATGAGTTCCCCGCTTCCTGAACCTGCTACATAGCAAGCTTCCAAGATTTCTAAATCTCTGAGGAATGAGATGGGAGAAGAGTGATACAGTGACAGAAAAATCAATAACCTCCTTCCATAATCTTTAGCTGTCGAGAAAGCCACAAACCATTTTTCCCCCCTACTTTTTTAAACTTTAGTATTTTGGAAAGTGTTGAATTATTGCTGGATTTCTTTTGGAACTGATATTTTTTTCTCAACTTATTAAAAAAAAAAAAAAAGGATTAATGAAAACCTTATGCTTGAAAAATGTAGTAATTCGGAGGAATGGTGAAGCCCTTTTCATCCTGTAACAAGTTCGTAACTGAATTCTCCGCCTTTCCAATGGTAATTCTCACTCTGGTTGTCCATTTGCCATTCTTGGACAGGACATAACAAGAAGTTACTTTGCATCTGCTAAATTCTTCCCATCCCGTCCCTTTTGAAGGGTTCTGGCTGTTTCACGGCACAAATGTTTGTTGATGTGTTTTTTGCATTGAACAGAAAGTTTTGGAACAATCCCTTAATCCAAAACAGACATCTCTCCCCTCATCCTTCTCTCTAGCTGACTCTCTAGCCAGAGGGCTGTGTGATTAAGGGATACACTCTTCTCTCAGCAGCAACCAGTGCAGGCCAAACTCACTTGTAGGGGGAAAAATGGTACTTAAAACTTTCTACTCCACGTGTGTAGGGAAAAAGTGAACAGATTCTGCCCAGGGGAGTTCTCCATCATCATATGTACTGAATACTGTGTGCCTTCTAGAAGGCAGCCTGTAGTTTGAGCAGAAGCTGTGAGGGTGCGTGCGATGCAGTGATAACCAGAAGCCACGTTGGTGTGATAAACCTGTTTTACTTATAAAAATCTCTGCCCACAGATGCATGTCTGTAGGAGGCAAGTTCCCTTTCTGTTATTCCAGGAAGCAAGTGTAATAACACACTATGTAACAGGTCAGAAATACATGTGTCTAGGCATTGCTAAGTGTTTTTATTAGAATCAAGTGAGACAATGCTGAACAATGCCATGGTGGCTTCATTTAGTACATTCACTGACCCATCTCAGGCCAGTGTTTTTATGTGGATCTGTACAGACTCGTATAAATACAAGCCTCAGTCCCTGTCGCGCCGTTCACAAAGGAGATATTATGGCAATGCTGTGGGTTTTTTCCTGTTTCACACATTGCGGCCTGTCTTGGAGGATAATGTTGTCTGCATCTATTATTTCCTATTTGAGATCCTAAACTGGAAGCTGACATTTGGCAATATGTAAGCCTCTGCAAGGCACTTTTGAAATACAGCCTGTGCGTCATGACAGCCTTTCTGTCAGCCGCAGTCTGCAAATACAGAAACAAAGATTGTGAGAAATTCAGTGGTTTTCTCTGTCACTCCTCCCATTTGGTACAGACTTCAACAATGTCAGCTCCTACTCTCTTTTAGCCTGCACAGGACATGGACTCAGACCTGCTGTTCTTGAAAGCGGGTTTATCTCTCATCAATGCTTCTAGTCAATAAAACTATGCAGAAGGGGGGAAAAAGTACATGAACAAACATATAGATGATCCTTCATTATGTAGCTCTTGAAGAGCTGCCTAAGGATATGACAGAAGTCCCACCTTCTAGTGTGGAATAAATGTCCTGTAAAAGCAGCCAGTCTTAAGAAAATGCATATTTTTAACTTTGGAATGTATGATTCATTTTTTAAAATGTATTTTTTCTGTTTCTTCTGCTAGTGGGCCTCTCATCACCTCATCTATTTCTGCCTTTTCTGACCTTAGTGACAAAAGATAGGATTCCCATTAATGCAGCTTTTCCATCCCATAAAATGCTACAGTGTTAGCTGTGGGTTTGTTTAAACACCCCAAAGTGTCCTGCTCCCATTTACTGAGCGTGTTGCATGGGTAGCAATGACTATGCAGCCCTGATGTCAAGGAAGGTTTTTACAGTTTAGCAAGCCTGACAGGCAGCTGTGCATATAAAAGGAAACCTAAAAAGGGTGGAGATCCAAAATCACACTAGGAGAGCAGCAGACAGAGCACAGGGCAGGCTTCAAGGCCAGGCAGCAACTTCTAGGCTTACCCAGGCCAAGTGGACTGAGAGAGCATGGCCTTGCTTACCAGAGCATAAACACACTGGCTGATGGACTGGTAGCTGGTGGCAGGATGGAGGCTATAAATTGCAACTCACCACTAAACTCTCCCTTCTCAGCACCTTCCCTTCTATCCTGATCATGGCTGGGAAGTTTTTTTCCTTTGGTTTTAAAAGTAGCTCTGTATGCCCTACTGTCCTAACTCTTCACACATGCCACTATTTCTGAATGTGTTGTCAACTCTCCCTTTCTTCTACAGGATATGACCCTCTTCTCCCTTTCTCTCCTCCTCTCCTGGCTGGGAGATTGGAGTTAAACCTGTTTATGCATAACTTGCTTATGATTGCTTCTCTTTGCCCATTTCATTTCCACTTTGGCGGTGACCAGGTCTTAAATCATTGCCTGCAGCACCCAATGTCAGCATGACAAATCTGAGATTGCAATTGTCGGCGATTGAGAGACGGGACGCAGCTTGATGCAAGCAAAAGTCGTTTATTGTTTCTACAGCATGGCTTATATACTCTTACAGCCTTTGGACAAAACTTTCCACTACCTTAGTAAAAAACTGCAACATTCATGTTTCCTAGCAACATTAATTAACTACCGTCTTGCATGATTTCTCTTAAGCAAAGCACAATGTAATACATAACGTTCCTTCTAGTCTATCCTTCAAATACTTGTCTGCCGTTCCCATGGCTTCTGGCCCACTAAGGTCAAGATATCCACACCTGTGGTGCTTTCTGCTCGACTTCCCAACTGCCTCTCCATAGGCAAGTCCTGGATGGGAGAAGACTGATCTTTCAAGTGCAGAGTTTGAGCCCCAGCTCAGTTAGAAAATTAGAAGTTCTGATGAGGAAGAGGAGAAGGAGCACATTGGAGGGCTGGCCTAAGCAATTGACTACAGAAAGAGTTTAAATTTGTTTGGACCAGGTCTTGGACCTTGGAGCCTGCCTTGATCTTCATGGAAATTTTATAGGTCCAGAGAAGGACTAGAGTCAGGGATGAGGACATGGACCGTGTACTGCACTATGTGAACTCCAGATGTAAGTGAAGAAGCTACACATACAACCTTCCTCTCGAGCTCAGACATCCCAGGTGTCTTCCTACAGAGCAGGCATAGCATGCTGCATTGCTGGGGTGCTCTGTACAGCAACAGCTTGTTTCATTTTCCTTGGTTTCTGAACATTGTGCAGACGGCGGTCTGAGGGAACCCATTACCCCAGGGAATGCTGTAATATTTGTAAGATACTGGGATGAGTGCTGTCAGTATCTATGAAGTTCTGTGGTCCCAGATGATTCAAGAAGAGAGAATTTTGTTTTGTCCTCAAACCCAGAGCAGGAATAAGGAATTTGTAGGTACATTATGTTACAATATGCAGCCTTGGTGGCCACAGATACATTTTCACACATTGTGATTCTCTAATTAAAGGCAAGGTTTGAGGATTATGTGATTCCAGCATATTTGAAAAACTGTGAGGGAACAAAGCTAACCATTAAAAAAAAAATCACCACAATACCAACATGAGCAGAACTGTTCAGGGGAGGGAGCAAAAATATAGTAGATATTTGTGATCAGCCACTGCACTGGTTCAAGCTGAAGGAAGGGAGAAGGAAATGGAAAGCCTGGAAGGGATTTCATTTCTTGTAATATGGGCTATTGCAGCCTGTAAACAGTGAGGTAAACTGAGGATCTTCACTGACTTAACACTAAGTCTGGCATAATTCATTACTGATGATGGGAAATACAGCTACTCGATTTACCAGGAACAAAATAAGTGAAAGTCCTCTGTGATGTTTTCACTGGTTTGAGACTACCTTTGTCAGAATATTTGCAGATGCCAGCTAGGAAAAATGCTTACAGACATCATCCACCTCCAGTGCTATTCCTCTGACAGTAGAAGCAGGTGCTAGAGGGATTCCCAAGCATTCATAAGACTGAGTGTTTATAAAGAGATTGTAAGAGGCAAATGGGAAGGCTGCAGAATGCCAGTAACCAATAATCCAAGAAGATTCTGTGACTCCTCTTTGAAGGAACATTTTGAGAGCTTCTCTTCTTTGGAGGAACCACTAGAGATACATATACGCAGCCCAAATCTCCTAGTTTTGGTCAGTATCAATAAGCCCCTTGAGCGATGGAAGTGAGAATGAGCAAGAAGAAAGTAGCTTCTCATTTTCCTTGTGCACTGTCCAATTGAACTGGCTAGCTGAAACAACTCAGACATATCTGAGAACCTCTTTCATTTTACTAAATCTTTTCAGAACAAGGGTGAGTTGTGGAGGAAATCGAACCCTCTGTTGAATCATGACCTCTGATAGAAAATCCAGAAATCCAGCCTTTTCCTTGGTTTACTACCTGGGTAAAAAGTTTATTTATATGAAATGCTGGATTGCTTTGTGAACTACTCCAGCAGGCCAAGCCAAGTTGGTCTTCCAGCACCATGAATTTATGTTCTTGCTGTGGCTTCCTGCCAGCATCCTCTCCATTGAACTGTATTTACATTAGCATTGTAAAACATTACTTCATTCAAGTATCTGAAGTGAAGCACTCACTCCGTGCACTTTGTCCCTGACTGTTGCCAGCTGGTGAGAAGGTAGCTGGTTGCCTCCCAGCTGGGCCCTGCCATTCTGTATGTAATGAGAATTAAAGCCACTGATTCACTGGGGCTGCTCAGGTTCCGTTTTTGAATTGTCTTAGCTAGTATAAGTGCAAAATATTGGACAATTAATTTCTTCAATTAAGATTGAAAGATAAATCCTTTTTTTGAAAAATAAATGCATTCAGCAGGCATTGCCTTTGGCATCAGATCTTGGCATCCTTCAGACTATATACTGGTAAAGTAAGCTGGTTGATGTTTCACTGCACTTCAGTTTGTTTTTTTCTTCTGTAACTTTCAAAGCTCTTTACAAAGTGGAAGTGTTTTCATTTTATGGAAGGCAGAAATGGAGGGAGGAAGAGGCAGATCATATTGTCTAAGCTGGTATAGATCCTCATGTGAATCATCTCTAATTTGATGAATCAATGGGATGGTCCCAAGGTCTCTTACTGACAAAACTAAGACAACTTCTGTAGGAATGAAAGATAAAGGAGGTTTGACTCTCTTTGGTGTGCTCTGGTGCACAGGTTGTTTTACTTTGGCATAAACATTCATAATGGAATTAAAGTCACGAGTTCTTCTACGTGTTCTAAAAGGTCTTGCTGAAGGCCAAGATTTGCTCTCTCTGTTTCAAGATAAGATTTGAATTAGGATTTTTCCTTTTAAAATTTGTTAAATAGTTTGGAAATGAGTTTTCTCAGGGAAGTGTACCCGTTTTGGAACATGTAACTCTTTCAGTGTTAATATGCAGACTGGGGTATAGCAGAACTTCTCTGGTCTAAAACACAGGATCTGCATGTCAGGAGACTTCATTTCATTTCCTGGCTTAGTGCTCCTTCCTTTGAAAAGGGCAGCAGCACTTACCAGTCAACACCAGAGTGTCAGGGCTGTGTGAAGTGCCTCAAGATGCTTGGATGCAAGATTTGAAGGAGCTAGTAAATACTGCTATATCTCTTAGTATTATTGTTTCAATTTTATTCCTCATTCTTGCTCAGATTTTATCTTCGGTCTGTGGACACCACAAGCAGAGAATAAGGAAATGTTTCCATGGCATTGTGGGAGGCAAGCAAAGGAAGTATATTGTAGGGCTGTAAGGAGGGTCAGCAATGACAACTACTGGCACGGCCTTCTTCCCTAGGAGTAAAAAAATCCCCAAGCAAACAAAAGTAAATTTCTCCATTACTGCTATGGTACCTACTAGTGGAGCATTGATATTCATCAGGGTATCTGTGCAACACCTCCAGGGTTCGAAAGAAAAATTAAGATAAATTAATGAAAAATTGTTTGTTTAAATTTGCTGTACAGGTGTTTGCATCTTCATGGGAAGAAACCATTTCCACAAGCCAAAACCACTGTAGAGATACCTGGAGGTACCTCATCTCTCCCTCCTGGGCATTCAGGCAGCTGCTGCCCTCTCTCACATCCAAACAGTTTCCCAGTGCTATGAGCCTGGGATCTCTCTGAAGCAGTTCTCTCTTTCTAAATCTAAATGTACCAGCTCTTTTACACCCTGGCCAAAAATACATCCTGCCTTCCATGTTAACTGATACACCCCTGGAAGGATTCTCTTGGAGAAGGTGCAGGTGACACCAGTGAGGATGCATTTAAACTTGCCTGGGAACTTGGTCTTATTTCTAATGAAGAATATATTGACTATTTTGTCTACAGGGTCATGGCTGGTCAGCAATGAAGGAACTTAAAACACTCTGGAAACCCTCTTTGGACCTGTCAAAGAGCACTGTGAGCACTTCTGTTTATTTATTCTCCCCTCCCTTCTCTTTGGTGTAGATTAGAGGTAAAATTCTCCAGAGAGTGGACTCCTCATTAAGATTTCCGATACCTCCCAGTCTGCAGAGGCTGGGATTACCACATGAAGGGCATCCTGCTATTTTTGCCTCTGGTCCAGGCCCTTTGAAGGGACCCTGGAACACTTTACAATAGCACAGATTTATGAGCACTGTGCAGCCTGCCAGAGCCTTTCTGAGATACTCCTGTAAACTAATTATGGGAAACTGCCCCAGGCTTCTGTCATTAAAAATACATTCTTAGCATTTCATGAACAAAGCTTAGTTTCCTCCTTCTGTTCCTATAGGATATGATCTGTTTCCTGACAGATGTTTATTCTAAAACATCAAGTGATTGTTGCTGAGGAAAGTAAGTGAAAATAGTGTGTCACCTACGATGAGTCACAATGTGAATCCTGAAATCCCAGCATGATCTTAACTTCTCCAAAGCCCAAGGAAATTGCTTTTTAAGATTTTTTGCTTGTTTAAATTCATCTAATTAGAGACTGGGCACTTGGAGTTCTGTAGTTTATCTTCAAGCCTTTCTTTTCAACACTGTCTTAGCATGGCTTTTGACCAAAAACCATTACCCACCCACTGGCTACTTGGGCACCTGAACAAAATGTGTTGATCCATCCAACTGCTTGCGCCTTGCTGGCTCATAGATGCTACCGTGCAGGGTGCCAGGAAAGGCAGACAGATATAGAAAAACAAGAGTGGCTGTTGGCAGGAGTGGAGCGCTGGCTCACGAGGGCGGGTGACACGGGGAGTTCCGGCTGGATCGCATGTGTGATCCCAGCACTGGAGCGCAGGGCAGTCTCTGTGCGCATGGACTGTGTGTGCCTGCACGCAGATGTGCGTGTTCTCCATGTGCTCATCATAAACTGTGCCCTTGGAGACACTTGTTCCCTGGATAGGCAAGAGCACGGGGGCAAGGTGGAATAGAGACACCAAATTCAGTTCATCCCTGTGGAGAATACTGGGGCACCATCTGGTTCAGACAGGTGGTGAGGTTATCACCATTTGCCTGATTATCTCAGGCCACTTGAGCTGCCAGGATGGGGTATGCTTCAGATTGCCTAGCCTGTGATTACTGTATCATTAATTACTTTCATTACCTCAGTGAAAGGCCTGACATATGTCAAGTCATTCACCTGAGCTATAATTTAAACTTGCATTTTTCCAGTGAGCAAGGTACTTGTAAGCACTTCATCTTGTTGCTGCTGTTGCATGTGGAGGGTACCAACTGGCATCCTAATTCGTGTTAAGACCTGAACTCCTGTGTGTGTCTTAGATGCAATGTGCATGTGTACACTGCTCACACAGATCTTGATTTTAAAGGAGCTGAAAAGTCCAGGGTGGAGCTCTTCCCAAGGCTTTCAGCTGGTGTATAGGTCAAGCGCCAGATGATCTGCTACAGCACAAGGCTTTGAACTGATCCCTGAAATTCTACAGCCATGTTCCTGCTATAAGGTTTTGAGCTGCCAAGTAAAGTGCACTGGGAAAAATAATATGCAGAAGGACGTCCATATTTTCCATCTGTAAATTCTTAAGACCAAAGATTCCAGAAGAACAGATATATCTGTTTCGGGATGGTATTATTACTGAAGTTCTGATTTAGATTAGCTCCCCCCTTCATCTCCCCCTTTATTTTTTAGTGGGGTTTTTTTTTTTGGTTGGTTTGTTCATTTTGATTTGTTTGTTTGGGGTTTTTTTTGTGGGTGTGGGATTTTGTTTTGCTGTTCTGTTTTTTGTTTTTAATCTCTTACAAGGCATCTAGGTAAGTAATGCAGGCTGGGCCACAACAGGATGTTTACAATGCAGTCTTCTGCTGTGCAGATAATTTTTCCCCCTGCAAGTGATGGGTCTGGAATTCTTCCTCAGAGTGAGATAGAAGCAGGAAGAGGATCTGAAGATCACCCTCCTCCCCCTGCCACACATGCACAGAAGAGGAAATACTGAGAAGGTTTTCTATGGGGTGAAGATTTTAGGGGGCAGAAGGCCTCTTACAAATGCTGCTGGAGATGACAGGAGCTGCAGAGGAGTCAGTGAGGAAAAGGGTATTGAGAGATGAGGTGAAGGGACATGCAAGAAAGTGCTGGTACATGTCTAGACCAGCTGAGGTGGATTAGAGACGAATTGCAGGGTTCTCTTCCTGTATCTCATCCCACGAAGAGGTATGCAGGCAGGAAGAGTTCCTTGCTAACATGGACAGTGGTTAACTGATTTCCATTAGCTGAAGCTCTGTCTCTTGACCTGATAGCTTCCTACTCATTCTTGACATTGGTGAAAATGATTTTTAAAAATGGAAGATCAGAGAAACAGGCTGTGAGCACCTGGGAATACTGAAGAAGCAGCACAGCACAACCTCCAGTTTGAAGTGGCTATAGGTGAGGCAGTAATTGAGGTGTACAGGGTGGGGAATGGTCAATTTGGTCAAGCAAAGAATTGGTGGACTTAGCTGTCTGTTTATGCATCTGACTCTTCTGATTATTTTTCCTTTTCTCAGCAGCATCGTTTGGATCTAAGCCTGTTCCAGACAACCTTAACTTTCCCCTTCCTTACTTCCCATAGTAAAGGTTAAAAAAAAAAAAAATCAAATGATAAACAAATCGTAGGCTCAAACTTTCCTTTAGGACTTAGAGGAAAAGCTCCCTCCCTTCCTTCCCTGCTCAATTTCTCACACTCTTCCAGCCTGTTTTGGAAAGATTCTCAGTCTTTCCTCCTGAAAGCTGATGTTGATAGATGGGTCCAGCAAGGGAGATGGTGAATTCCCACAGAAGAAGGCGCAGGTGTGTGCATCCCTGTGATTTTTCTGGAAGGCGAAAATGAGGGAGGGGGGATAGGCTACTTTGCAGCTGAGGTCCACCGCAATGTGACACAGTGCCAAACAAAAATCTCAGCTCAGAGCCCAGAAAAAAATAAGGGATTTGGATGCCCTTTGGACTGGCTGATAAATGTGCTGCAGGGGCTTTATTCTGCTACAGGGCTTTTGATTATCCCTACCCTCCAAACCCATCACCTGCAGTACAGCGGCACTGCCTCCTGTTCCAGAGCCAGCAGACAACAGCTTGAAGGGCATTTCCACCATGTTGCTTTGCACAGCGTGGACAGCATGCACATGTTTTCTGCAATACCTTTGCTTCACAGGGCATCTGTGTGTCTGTGATCTGATACCATCGTGGTCCTGCTTCATCAGCAGGAGACAAAAGCATTTTAGTGCCACTAAAGCTCATGAACCACAGGCTCCTCCACTCCAGCTTTTCCACTGATAAGGCACCGACTGCTATCCAGACACAGAGGAAGAGTTGTCTTATTAATGACTTTTTTGTGAAAGCATGAGTTGATACAGCGCTGGCTGTTTCAGCTTCTTCCATCTACTTCCACTCCAGAAGAAACCAAAGGTTATTTGGTCTCACCTAATCAATCTCTGGCAATATGGAATAACTCCTACTATAATGCTCATATTTACTTTGTTGTATTTCTTACAGTGTAAGCGCTCTCCCTTACTTGTAAGTCTATTCCACACCCTGACAGGCTTCTCTATCTTATGCCAGTAAGAAAGAGTCTCTTCTGGAGCTAAAAGAGTGATAAGAGGCTTAGAGAACATGAACTGGGAGTAAAGGCTGAGAGAGCCAGTTTTGTTTAGTCTAGGAAAAAGAACATGGCAGGAGCAGACATGGGAAATGTGATCGTGTTCAGACATTTTCAAGGGTGTTACACAGTGATCAATTCAACAGGTCAAGATGGGGTAAAGCAAGGAGAAATCAGCCTAAGTTCAGCAAATACTTACATTAGCTATTTAAGAAAGGTAGAAAAAAGCCCCCAGAATCTTTCTAGCTATGAGGATATTTAAGAAATGGCTGTCTAGGGACTTGTAGAACTATTGCTCTTACAAGGTTCATGAGAATGCTGGACAGGTGAAAAGTGAAGAAACAGGATCTCAAAAATTGACTGCATTTCCACAGTAACTTTTGTGGATCATCACCAATACAAATTCTGTTCAGTTGTGACTGGTTTCATCTGCTTACATTCACCTTTCTTTTCATTTTCTCTCCGTGCCTCCCCTCCTCCCATTGAGGTGTTTTCCTGTATCATCCTCTTGAGCGATTTAATATTGCCAGATCAAAACACTGAGTGATTTTAGATACAAATGGTCCTCTTCCTGTAATTTCTGTACATCAAATTTGAACATTATTATTGTAGAGTATGGCTTCCATTTTTTGTACGGCTTCTAGCATAGAAAGATTTTTGTCTTTTCTGTCACTGAAACCCCAAATGATCATAGAATCATAGAGTATCCCAAGTTGGAAGTGACCCACAAGGATTGTCAAAGGCCAACTCCCGACCCTGCATGGGACCATCCCCAAGTCACACCATGTGCCTGAAAACATTGTCCAATCACTTCCTGAACTCTCCCAGATTTGGTGCTGTGACCACTTCCCTGGGGACTCTGTTCCAGTGCCCAGCCACCCTCTGGGGGAAGAACCTTCTTCTAATATCCAACCTACACATCCCCTGACACAACTTCAGGCCATTCCCTCAGGTCCTGTCACTGCTCACCACAGAGAAGAGATCAGTGTCTACCCCTGTGCTTCCCCTCACAAGGAAGTTGTAACTGCAATGAGGTCTCCCCTCAGCCCCCTCTTCTCCAGGCTGAACAGACCAAGTGACCTCAGCTGCTCCACATACAGCTTCCCCTCAAGGCCCTGCACCGTCTTCACAGCCCTTTTTGCACCCTCTATGATAGCTTTCTATTTTTCTTATATTGTGCTTCCTGAAACTGCACACAGGACTCGAGGCGAGGCCACCTCAATGCAGAGCAGAGCGGGAAAATGCTATAGGAGAAATAATATATACAATAATAAAAATTATCACTATTATCACTCTTCTACAAAAAACTCAGTTCTCTTTGGCTTCAGTTAAGCATTAAATAAAGCCAGGGATGTTTGTTGTGTTGAGCTGGATGAAATATTAGCTCTTGGCTGTGGCAGGATAACTGCAATGTGGAAGGTACAGCATGTTTCAGTTCAAAAGTCCGTGACTGATTATGTAAAGCTGCATGAGAAACACATTTGGTGTTTTATAAGTATTCACCAGAGAGCAGCAGGTCAGCAGTAAGATCTCATGCTTTGGAAGGATACACTGTGCTACATGCATTTTTTGAGCTAGTGTAACCAGTTGTTTTGAAAGGAATCCACTGAAGACCTGTGATGCAACCAGACCTCGTGTGTCAGCTACCCGCGTTAGCTGAACTCTGTGAAGTTTGTGTGTGATCACACCCTGTCCCTGAATGAAACAGATTGGAGGCAGAAGGAGAAGTGAGGGTTAAGTCATATGTCCTGCTTAGCTACTCAGTGTCTTTGAGCAAACCACAGCCATCCTGTGCTTGACTTTCCAGAGGCATTACTGTCCCTAACGAGGAAGAAGAGGCTTAGTTCCTCCTCTGTCTTTAGAGGGCCACATGCTGCTTCTGCATTAACATCCAGACTTACAGCCCATACAGCGTCATGTAGCACAGCAGAAAATGCAGCCAAGGTTTCCTGTGGGAAAGCTGGCAGCCCTCAGGAACCCTCTCCAGGTCCACCTTGCTCCCTGCCTGTAGCCAGGCAGCCAGCCCAGAGTCCCCTGACAGCCCCCCACTCCTTAGCCTGGGACTGTGACCTTCTCATCAACCCGGGCACTGACTGTCCTGGGGCTGCAGCTCTTGTGGGAGCACTGTAGCCCATCAGGCACTGGGACAATCCCTTCAGGGGAGCAATGTCTGGCTGGGAAGCGTGTGTGCTGAGCTCTTGAAACACCTCTGTGTCCAAAGCCAATATCCTCAAGCTGAGGCAAATCAAAGGTTGCTTGTGAAGGTTGAATTGTGACATTTTAAAGGACACTGAGACTCATTCAGTGCATGCTTTGGCAGTGTGTCCGGCCAAACATGTCTGAGCTAGTGGCAGAAGGTGAGGGAAATATCAGGCCCCCTTAACTCAATGTATGTAGACATTGTTTGGAGGTAATGGGGAGTCAGGACCAGTGACCTAAACAGAGATTTCCATGGGAGAGTATCTGGCATTAAGTGATGGCTGCTCCACTTGGATGGAATTGTCTCTGCCCAAGTTGTGTCATTTTGTAAGAATAATGGTCAAGATTTGGTAGAGTATTTGGTTTTGAAGCTGATGTGTAGATAATGTGGGGAACGTGCCCCTTTTAAAGCATTTCAACCTGAACATGTGGCCTCTTTGCTCTCTCTGCTTTCCAGAGTCCCCTGGAGGTATAAACCTTTCTGTGGTGCTTCGTCCTCCACTTGCAGTTTCCCCCCACCACTGAGGTACTTACCAGCTGCTGCTTTTCAGGCTTTTCAGTCAGTGAGGCAATAAGAAGAAATTGCAATTTAAACTAGCTCATAGGATGTCGATGACATTTTCCCCTACTGTATTTTAGACCACGCTGGCTCAAGCCATCTTGTATCTATCCAGAGTTAGTGCAGACAGGCAAGCTTTGATCTTTCCAAAAGTGCAGAAGTGTACGTCTGCCGTAATGTGATGTCTCTTCTATTATTGCTGAGCCTGGAACACAATAACATCTTATAGAGGGCTTTGGAGTTTAGACTACAGCCCATTTATTTATTTTGCTGGAGCAGTGTCCCATAAGGAAAATCCTAGGCTGGGTTTAAAGAGCCAGACAATGGAGCAGCTGTCACATTTAGATGTTGCTTTTGAAACAATACCCTAATGCTACATCACTTTGCTCTGCTGGGTTCTGCTTCTACTTGTCAATGGCAGAAATCACAAGATCAGAATTAGTGAAAGGGCTTTAGTGATGTTTAGTGCAAAGCATGTTGAAAATGAAAACACCAACTCAACTCTGCTGAAAAAGCAGCTCTCTGGTTCCTAGGTTTCTTCTTGATCAGTGGATAGGGGCATTACCTCACACTCAGTATGGAGTCAGGCACTGGGCTGTGTGTCTCAGACTTTTGCAAGAAAATAGTAATGCTACACTTACAGTAAATATTAATAGTGCCAAATGTATGTCAAAAATGTAGACCATCTATTACCACAGAAAGGGGCTTGAGACTCCTAGTATTTATAGAAAAGGAAAAGAGACATGTCTAGTCTTACTGTCTGTGAAAAGAATCTTAAAACATTTTTGGAGTCTACAGATAGCCCAAAATAGCAGCTTACAATTGTATGACTTGCTGTATTTACAGCCTATTGATTTTTAATGATAAACTGAAAAAAGAGCAGTACTGTGTACCAATATTTTCTGTTGGAATTTTTTTTTCTTTAAAACTGTTTTTAGTGAAGAATTTTGATGCTGTTTTGCTTGTCCCATTTGCCAAGATTCTCCTCCTGCTCCCAGTTTTTAAAAATACAAAAATGGTAAATATAAACAGGTAAAAGCAGCTGCATATTGCAAAGGGGCTTGGTGTGAATAACTTTTTCATTTATTAAAAAAATGTGGAAACCATGACTGACAATGGCAAACAAAAACCTGAAAAAACATTGGAAAGCAAAGACTTGAAATTTATTCTGTAAAGTGAGCTTTCAATTCTCATTAGTTTGATTAGAGCAATTTATATAACAGTTCTGTTGTTGGCTTCCTTGTGATATTAGGCACCTCTTGCAGATTCCTGAACATCCTAGGCATCTCAAAGGACTTAAATAGCACTCAAGCACCTCTGTTAAACTTCTAAATCTCATTTGCTGTCTTAAAATCAGTGATTTCTACAACACAATTATGTGCAAGGATTTTGGAATCTGGAGTTATGTATGCATATACCTGTATATATCTGTCCAAGATAGACACGAAGATACCAATGCAAAGGGAATTCTGCATTATTTATTAATTTCGTTATGAATCCCTTGACGATGTTAGTACTTTTCGGATTTGTAAACTTCTTGAGATCTTTCTGTCACATCAGATTGCTGCAAAACCTGGGAATCTTGCCATGAAAATTCGGGCTAGTTTGACATGGATTACATGCGTTTTTGCTAGTAATTATAGGAACAGCACATTTGGCGAGCTGTCATTTGACAGGGGTACAAGTATGGCAGGTCAAGCAGGGTGACAGGAACTACTGGGAGCAGTTCTTTCAGCCAAGTTTGGTTTTTAAAGGACCAAGTCAGCAGTAACAGACCAAACTAAAAGTCTAAGTCTAAACCAGAACAGCCAAGACTTTGTGTGATACCCTACCTAATTGCTTAAATCTTTCTAACTGATTACCGCTTTCCGTGTTTATTATGACTGAGTACAGAGTTTCTGAGCTCTTGCTCTGAATGTGGACCCACAGCCCTGTGTATGTGCAGCTGCTAAGATCCATTTAAAACTTACTTTGTGCACAGGGATATTCTATTGGATAAACTGAGAAATACCACGTGATGACAGGGCTGAAAACATAACACATGCTTGGGGTCAAAGCAAAGGCTGTGGACCCAAGTGAAAGGCTGAAATGACTGATTTCTGTATGATTAACTATGTGATCTTTGAAGAGCCTGCACTGCAGGAGCTTCATATCTTCAGGATTTTTGTGAGTACCAAGAGCATTGGTCTATGTGGTCTTTTTGCAGAATGACTCAAAGCTTGGAAACCTTACCTTGAGGCTAGAGATATAAGAGGCTTAATCTATTCATTTTAGAAAAAGAGAAGGTGAAGAGGTGGCTTGGTCAGAACCCGCAAGACTTTAGTGTGGTAGAAGGTTTCTGTGAACAAAGAACTCTTTTATATGCAGCAGAGAGAGGCATAATAAACCCTGTGTCTGGAAGCTGCAGCTCAGTTTATACAGATGGGAACTGAGGTGCAAAATCATGGGCTTGAGGCAGGAATCACTGGCAGAAATTCTATGCCTGGTGTTACCCTGCGGATCAGACTAGGTCATCACAACCAGCACTCTTGGCTTTGAAATCTGTGTGCCTATGATTAACGTGATTCCCACATTATATGCACACATCAGCATTGCATTTAGTCACTGAAGAAGAGAGAGAATGTATTCAATTAGCTCTGGGCTTTCTGCCTAAAAAGGGAAAATGAAGTGAGATTTTGTTTAAGGACAACCCTGGTAACACTGAAAAACACCATGGAATTATTAACATTTGGGCAGATTGGACAGGTTTTCAAGGCCCAGCACAAAAGACCCTGCAGAAAGATCTCTGTTCAGTGAGCTGCACAGAAAGAAGGACGGAGCAGTGCCATGGAAAGGGACCTGGGGGTCCTGGTCAATGGAAAGTTGAATCTGAGTCAGCAGTGCCCTGGAAGCCAGGAGGGCCAACCCTGTCCTGGGGTGCATCAGGCACAGCATCACCAGCCGGGCAAGGGAGGGGATTGTCCCGCTCTGCTCTGCGCTGGGGCGGCCTCACCTTGTGTGCTGGGGGCAGTTTTGGGTGCCACAATATAGGAAAAATATAAAGCTATCAGGGAGTATCCAAAGGAGGAATATGAAGATGGTGAAGGGTCTAGAGGGGAATCCATATGAGGAGCAGCTGAGGTCACTTGGTCTGTTCAGCCTGGAGAAGATGAGGCTGAGGGGAGACCTCATTGCAGTTACAATTTCCTTGTGAGGGGAAGCACAGGGGTAGACACTGATCTCTTCTCTGTGGTGAGCAGTGACAGGACCTGAGGGAATGGCCTGAAGTTGTGTCAGGGGATGTGTAGGTTGGATATTAGAAGAAGGTTCTTCCCCCAGAGGATGGCTGGGCACTGGAACAGACTCCCCAGGGAAGTGATCACAGCACCAAATCTGGGAGAGTTCAAGAATTGATTGGACAATGCTTTCAGGCACAGGGTGTGATTGATGGGGGTGGTGCTGTGCAGGGTCAGGAATTGGCCTTTGATGATCCTTGTGGGTTCCTTCCAACTTGGCATGTTCTATGATTCTATGATACTGTGCTGGGGCTTAGCTGCGGTCCTAGAAAGCATATGACATGCTTAGGTAAACAAATCAGAGGTAGACAGGGCTATACTAGAACCCTTTATTTCAGTCAGATCTTGCATAAGTAGAAAGAGGAATATACTTTTTTCTGAGGATGGTCTTATTTAAAAAGTGTGGTATGGATTATGATGATGGTGATTGGAGGGAACTGCATTCTCTCCAGAGCAGCCGTGGTTTAAATGTTTTGGTTTGCTGGAAAACTCCGAAGTTCTTGTAGGAACTTGAAAAGAGTCACTTTAAAGTGTTCCTGACTCACATTACAGGAATACACTGCATTAAAAACACAATGTTCAAGGCTAAAAAATTATGATTTTTCTAATGCAAAATAACTTGTCTTTGAAAAGGTAAGCAAGATATCATTTTTTTAACTTGCACTTTCAAATCTCATTGAAATACTTAGGGGGTATTAAAATGAATTTTTTGGTGATTCAGAGAGTAAAGGTTTTAATAATAATAATTATGGTGCATGAATAATGTTTGATCCTTTGACAGTTTATTAAAATTGGAAAGACTTTGAAGTTGTTCATCTCAGGATCACAGAATCACAGACTGGGTAAGTTTGGAAGGGTCCATAGTGGATCATCTGGTCCAACCTCCCTGCTCAAGCAGGGTCATTCCAGAGCCCATGGCACAGGTTTGTGTCCAGACAGGTCTGGAATATCTCCAGTGAGGGAGACACCACAACCTCTCTGGGCAACCTGTTCCAGTGCTCAGTCACCTGCACAGTAAAGAACTTCTTCCTTACGTTCAGGTGGAATTTCCTGTGCATCCGTTTCTTTCCATTGCCTCTTTTCCTTTTGCTTGGCAACACCAAACACAGCCTGGGTCCCTCCTCTTGACACCCTCCCTTCATGTGCAGGACCCTGCATTTGCCTTTGTTGCATTTCAGAAAGTTCTCCTCTGCCCATCTCTCCAGCCTGTCCAGGCCCTTCTGAAGGGCTGCACAGCCCTCTGGGCACTCCTCCCAGCTTTGTGTCATCAGTGAACCTGCTGGGGAGGCATCTGCCACTTCACCCGAGGCATTGGTGAATGGCACAAGAAAATCACTTTCTATACAATCTTAATTTCTGCTGCCATGGGTGCTAAGGCATCTGTAGTTGTCATCCACATACAAAGGCTAGTCCTTTCAATACAGCTGTTTATTTTGCTTTTCCATTCTTTCCATCAGAGTGTTGAGTTATTCCAGACCAACACTTTTATTTGCTGAGCATTTCCTATCATCTACCTCCAAGGTCCTCAGTTTAAGCAGAACACTGAGGCGTGGATAATTGAACTCACTCATTTGGGAGCTTGGGTTGTTGTTGCCTTCTCTTTCTCTTCTCTCTTGCAAACTGTCATTTTAAAAGATCACAGTTGTTTTTGTCAAGTTGTGTAACGTGCTCTTGGGTTTTCTCATTCTGTTTTCCAGTCACCTTGCAAAGGAAGTATCATGTGGAGTCATGCTTTTGATCTCACCTAGGATGCTGGGTCTGCACTATGCACATCTGAAATAGCTGGTTTAGACCCTTTTCATTTTCATCTTGTTGCTTTTGGCAGGGAAAAAAGTGTTCAAAAGTAAGAGAATTTGTTCCCATCTGATTTGAAAGCTGAATGGCTCCCTGTTTGATTTTTTTCTTTTTAAAAGTCCTTTAAGTGGGACTGGTTTTTGAGGGCTTGTGATCACGCATGTAGTTTGCTTTCTGTCTAGCCACAGCAGTTTACCAATTACAAAAGAGTCTTTCAGCACCTGACCCTATAATCAGGGCAAGATCTGCAACCTTTAATTGTTTAATTAGCTGGTCCTAGCTTAAAAATATTTAACAGTGCTCTCTTAGGTAACTCTGTTATTTCAGGAAGCATCCCCACAAAATATTTTAATTCCTTTTCCTTTGCTACTTTACCCAGCAGAAGGAAGCAAAGGTCGTGATTTCTGACAGTGATCAGCCCATCTTCAAAATACTTGCAAATAGCCCTCATCTTCTCAGCTAATGAAATAAAAGCCTCTCCCTGAGCCCTCTTATACTATGCTGTTTGTGCCTGATGTCTTTTCTGCTGGGGAGGGGCATAAGCTGTGGTGGTAAAAAGAAAAAAGACCTTGTATCTTTTCACTGCTTCTTTGTTTAGTGGTGAATGGGAAATCCCTTCATCTGAAAACTTGTGTATTCTCTTTTGCTCCATAAAAAGGGTGGAGTCAAATATAAACCCGACCTGGGTATGAAGGTACTTTAGATACAGTGACAAACAGTACACAGAACAAACACTGCTTGTCCTGACTTCCTCTGTCAAAAAACCACCCAAAACCAAAGAAACAAACAAGCAAACAAAAAAGGTGAAGTGTAAAGGTCAAAGGCAGTACTTTTTAAAATGCTAAAAATGTATTCTTTTAAATATCAGTTAACTGTGGAAGGTAGCCCTGACAGAGATGAGGTTTTGTGGGTTTGTAGATTTTGACGTGACGAGGAGACAATTGAGCTGCTGAGAAGTTTTTCTTCTTTTAGTGACATTCAGCCATTCCTGCTAGAGGAAGATGAGTTAGCATTTGCTTGCCACCTTTATCAGGCTGTCAGTTGGTCTCTTCTAGTTTATTTCTGGTAGAATTTCCAATATTTTTAATACTATAATGCTGGAAGATAAAAGATTAAGAATAAACTGCCTCAACCTTTATCTTTTCTGTTAGAGATAAACAAGAGTGAACTTAAAGTACATCAGCACTTTCATGGAGCCACTTTTTAGACTGTAGCTCGCTTTTAAAGTCAGCATTGCACTTGGCTCAAATGATGGATACTGACATTAAATGCTACTCAGACAGAGCCAGTGTTAATATTTTCAATGCCTTATTAAAAAGGAAAGTATGTAAACTAATTCTACTTCTGTTGTGATGAAGTTCCTTCATAACATCTGAGCAAAATCAAAACTGTTTGAGCACTTAGACAAAGTACAGTTTTCTGCTGTTTATTTGGGGCAGTGAGCAGGGAGAGAACAATTTTTAAAACGCTTACTGAGAGTCAGCTAATTTTCCTCATCCCTGTTTGAAAGTTTCCAAAAAAAGAGCATGAAGAAATCAGGTTGACTCCCATGATCAACAGCAGCCAATGCTAATGAATACATGTACTGTTGGTTAGTGAAACTCATTATCCCTGTGTGCCAAAGCTGAGACAAAGGAGACAAAACCCACAGCCTTTCAACTCCAAATATATCACTGGCCAAACTTGCCTGACATGACTAAGAAAATGATTGATCTAAAGAAATTACTATGCAAGGAAAAACCCACTTTTCTATCCCCAGTCTTGTCCCCTCCAGCATCTGGCACTGGCTGGATAGTCAGTCTACAGGGCACCTCACTGGCTGCTGTTATTTAGCTACAGGAAAGACGTAATTTCTGCAGCAGCTGAGCACTAATGCATTAATTCTGGTAACCCCACTGCAAAGTACCGATGTGTTAATCTATCCATTTTGCAGGTGAAGAAAAGGGTGGCACTTTCACTTCAGCAATAATTGGTCTGCCTCGAGTCCTACCCATGTCTGCATAGTAGACCGACATATTTCAATTCCACCAGGCTGATTTGCCATGAGCCTGCTTTATAGCCCGAGCTGATCTGACTCCTCTGCTCTGTGTTGCTACAGCCCTACCCTGTGCAGTTCACACACCAGTTCACAGTGTGGTCACTGTGGTCACCCTCTATTCTAGCTTCTAACCATAGCAAACTGTAGGCTATCAAACACTGGGGACGCTGCACTTCATCCGAAGAAGGCTCCTCCTCAGAAAATCTGGAAATGAAGAATGCTGACTGGGAAGCAAGAACCAGACCATCTGAGAACTAGGCTATCCGATGAACTGTGTTTTATCAGCCTGTTGGGATAAAACAGGATAGACCAGTATCATTCCACTACCACAATTTATAATCTGCAGTCCTTCTGTAGTTCATAGTGACAGATCTTATGAATGACAATTCCTTCCCAAATGCTCCACGAAAAAATATTGACCCCAGCTGGTGATTAATAACATGAGTGAGCTTAAGCAAAGTTAGGCAGTCCAATGCTTTGCATTCTGTAGAAGTTAATAAATACTTCTTGCAGTTCTCTTTTTACTCTTTGGATGGCTTTGGATGACACTGTTTTCCTGGAGGGTGGATAAGGATATGAAGTCTGTGAGGGTAAAGTGGTAATTCTTGCTGTCACTGATGTGAGAGAGAGAAAGAAAGTTGAAAAAGACTTTGAACTAGAAGCGATGGATATATAGGGATTTCATGCATCTTGTCAAAGTATGTTGACTGAACAACTCTGTGTCATGACCCAAGGTTATGCCTGGTACCAGCTTAGCTGCAAGACAGGTCAACCACTGAAGAAAAGTGGACTTGAGGAATTTATTCTATTCAGTTTCTAAGTGCAAGGATAAAGTTCAGTTCCCTGGTGCTGCCACAGCTGAGGAAAGGGTATGGTATATGTTAAGCAGAGATGGAAACCAAAGGAGAGTTATGTACTCATGGTGAATAAGTGAGGCATTAGGAAGATATCTCTGTTGGAAGAAACATAGAGGTAGTTTTCACTATTCCTCTCCCCAGTTAAACAGGACCTATGTAAGTAAAAAGGTTGTAGTAAAAATACTTTTATCTATGTTCCTAACCCCTTCAGCAGGAATCTAACTCGGTCCAAAGATTCACCAAACCTGATTCTGCAGAGATATAAAAGCAGGACAGATGTGAGGAAAAAGTCCCAACTTCAGTAGTTTTTAAGCTTCTGCCTTTCATATTCCCTGTAGTCTACTCAATTTCTCTGTTACAGTGGGAAAGAGAGATTTGATTGCCCCACCCTGGATATCACAGTGTAATCTGCTCTTTTTATTTAACTGCTCTCTTTGTTCAACAGCCAATTATATGTTCATCAAATTCTCGGTTTAAAATCTTTCTTAGGCTTAGGGAATTTTTGCTGCCAGTCTTAAGAATCCATCTACTTGTCTTTGCTACAGACTTGTGTCAGCTTAGACTAGTTGCACTTAGCCAGACCGCAGTGCCCTTGCCTGTGACAAAGAGCTTTGCTACACAAACAGGCCTGCTCTCATAAGGGATTGTGCTCAGCAGAGGAGGTTTGAGCTAGCTGCAGTAAAATCTATTGCCTTGATACAAAACTCTGCTCTGTGATAAGAATCTTCCCCATCTGGATGATGAAAATCTTTTCCTTCCTTCCTTTTACTGAGCATGTTGAGCTCTACAGATGTAAACCTGTCCCTACATGCTAAACATGTGAGTATTTATAGACATTTCTATGGTGGCCTGAGTCAACAGTGTTGTGAAAGAACCTGTCAGGACGTAGAGAAATTATCTTTGAGAAGTGGGAGATATTTTTTTAAGAGCTGGAGGGAATGACAAAACCAAAATTTTGCCAGGGCACAATCTTTTACAACATTTGGTCCACCGATTTTCTAGTTAAGTCTATTTGTTGAAATCTGGGTCCTATGTTTCAGAAATAGCTGCACTGTATTTAGGTGAATATTTATAGAAACGTTAAGCCCTGCTCCTAAAGCTTGTCTCTGCTTTTCTCTTTTTAAAAGCTTGGTATTTTTATCATCTAACCATAGGATAGTGTGGGTTTCAAGACTGTGGCTGACCAAAGTCCTGAGGGCCTGCCACACGAAAGATGACTTCTCCACTGGTTAAAACCTATCAAAAACAACTTTTCCACTGGATATGCTGGGAAGCATCTCACTGAATAAAGCAACTTTTCTAAAGAGGACAGAGTTTTGTGGCATAATTCTGCTGACTACACTAAACTTCTGCCTCAGAAGGATTCTGCCACTCGCCTCTTGCCTTTGCTATTAAAAACTTTATAACCTTTGCTATTATAAACTTTGCTGTTATAAACTCTTCTGCTTTTAATGGATAATTGAATCTTGGTGAGTTTCTTCTGAGGGAACTTGCACAGAGGTAAGACTGCAGCAGATTTTGGACATTGCAGCAAATGGCAAAGAATAAATCACTAGAGTATTTTTGATAAAAGCGAAGACAAGAAACCAACCATACTCTCTGCTGCTTGAAATTCTTGGTAAATTTAATCTAAAAAAGAGAGACTATATAGCTTCCATTTCAGTACATCAGAAATGTGAGTTCCTCAAGTACTTTTTGACAAGCTCTACCACTCAGTTGCAAAAATTAACATCATGTAAGGTAAAAGGCCATTGCCCATTTCATCTGTGTTTTATAAACATAAATTATCTAAAATTGGAATGTTACCATCTTACCCATTCAACCACTGAGGTTTAGTTATAATGAACACTGGTATGAGCCATCCCATGCCTGATGAACTGGCAGAATGAAACCAAAATTGGTGAGGTTTTCTGACACCAAACTAAGCCTACCTCTCATAATGGAGATAAGAATAAACTGAAACCTTTTATCTGGATCCCAGACTGTGGTGGTTTAGATGAATAGGGACCTGAGGCCAGGCTACCCACAGAAGGTGGAATGCAGGCACCCAGGTCAGAGTCTGGTCTCAACAGCAGAGGAAATTTCTTGTAGTTTCTAAGAGAACTGGAATATCTCTCACGATCAGAAGGCTGTGGTCTACTCAGAGAAACCCCAAGTGTTGACATTGTGATGCCAAGCTGCAGCCATTCTGCAGAACAAGCTCTCTCCTTTGCCAGTCACAGCAGGGCACTGTAGCTTGCTGTTTGTGGAAGCAATGGCCTCATCCATAATTAGTGGCTGAATGGCTACACATGTAAAATACTCCTGTGATATTCTCTCCTTGCATTAGTTCTCTTGCTGCAGAAACAAGGATAAGTGACCTTCAGGTTTCATTTGGATTTATGACCAGCTGTGGCCTCAGAATGACACTTGGCACATATCATGTGGCCATTTGATGACATCACTGTTTACTCAAGTGGTCCTGTATTTTTCATCTCCATGTTCCAGATAAGTTTTCTTAGCCTCCATTAAAAAATATGTTTTATTCAGGATTTAGATAACCTTTCCCAGCCCGCCAAGCTTCAGCTCTCTCTCTGCCAATCTTTCAGCTATCTGGAACTTCTTTTTTTTTCTCTAGTAAATAAGCAGTTATCTTAAATATGGAAATATCTCTGTGAAAAGGGTAAATATAAGAAAAACAAGGAAACAAATTTGATTCAGTCCCCCAAGCTGTTGTTTAGTTTAGGGTCTCCTAGCCAAATGATTTTTCTACCACTCTTGAGGATGTGAAAAAACAGATGACTAAAAGCACATGTGTTCTTGCAGAAAATCTGATTCCATAAAAATGATGAAATTTGCATTTATGGTGTTTATGCAAGATAGAGTTTTTGACTGACCTTTGTCCAAGGCACCTTGGAATGCTTTGTGTCAGCTGTCTCTCTCTAGCAGTGTGCTCTGTCATGTTCTAATTAAGTCTCTGCAACTGTTCACATTAGAATTAAAACTCAGCAAAAGATTGCAGGGTGCTGTGTCTTCATTATCTATTTTTCTCATCTTGTGGCTCATGCTGAGTTGCATTCTGCTTAAACAAAGCAATATGGTTCTTACTATTGAGCACACAGGACTGCAAACAGCAAGCTAGTCCATGGCTGTGCTGTTGTTTTGTGCAGTACCAGCTGGTTCTTATTGAGGAAACTGTACTATGTAGTGGAATAATTTTGGTCTCTACAGTCCTTATTGTTCTGTTTTGGAAGGAGTGAAAAAGAAAGTACTAAATCCTTTGAAGAGCTAGGAAATGACAGTAACTGGAAGAGTATGTAGTGCACAGCTGATGGAGAACCAGATGATCTTTCTCTTTTTTTTTTTTTTTTTTTTACTGAAAGCCCTGCTTGACCTATGATGGGTTTACTGAGGAAAAAAAAAAAAAGAAGAAGAAGAAAAGAACTTTCTTCTATTTTCCTTCTTCTAGTTTCAAAACTATTAGAACATGACACTGCTCTTCCATAACCCCAGCAGATTTTTCTTCTCAGAACTGTCTCACTCTATTGCTACCTAAATTGGTCACTACATTTGCATCACCTCAACATGCATCAGTTTCCTCCTCCACAAAATATCTTGATCTCTTAAAAGGAATTCTCCTTCTCTTAAGTTTACGACTTACAAATTTAGAGATCTGAGGTTGAAAAAGATGAAGGTCATACTGTAACCACTCAACAAACTGATCATGGGGCTTCAGTTATGACACTAATGCTGATAGATGTCAGTAAGACATATATTTTCTTTCTTTTGCATACACTTTTCTCTGTGCTCTACCCTGAGGAGCCTAAATTTTTTCTCTGTTGAGTGATGAATCTTCCACTGAAAAAAAGTCTTTTGCACATACTAGTAGAGAATTGGGCTGGTGCACTCAGTGAAACTTGTTGCTCTGTTCCTATCTACTCTTAGCATGCAGGTTGGAAATGGTGTTAGCCGTGTTTTGTGACATCCTCTGACAGCAGCCATGAGTTGAATGGACTTTGGCCTGCACCTCCCTATGATGTGGAGTCTTTCTTTGAGTCAGGTCAGAGGGAGAGAATCAGCCTGGGATGTGGCAGAGGTACGAAATATCTCCTTCTTCTCTGCCAAGTGAGTTTCTTGGGAGTATATCCCAAAGCAACAAATGGTATGAGATCAGAGCACAGCTCTAGGCTTCATCACCCAGTTTTCTACTGTGCTTGTGCCAAAGCAGAAGGTTTGGCTTACTTGAAAGGAACATCCTTGTGGAATGGGGATGCTTCTTTTAAATGAATGTGGCTGGATGGGGAACAGTGGGAAGGACTGAGTGCAGAATTTATCCTGGTGCACATTTCACATGATGAAATTTCCCTTGCTAAAGCAAACCAAGCAAAAAAAAAAAAAAAAAAAAAAAAAAAAAAAAAAGAAACAGAAAGAACTTTGGGGTTTTTTTGTGGTAGAGCTGTGCTTCACGTCCTGTGTTATGAAATGTATCCAACTGTATACAGCAGACTTTAATTAACTTTTTATTAGGAGGAAGAAAAGCAGCCCTACAATATAGAAGACTATTTAAAAAATGAAGTATCTTGGCTATTTTTGATCCCAAATGCACAAAGGAACCAGATTACAATACATTCCAGTGGCTTGAAATATTTTGATTGGAAGAAAGAAGGGTAGCTAGTTTTGAGTCATACAAGAAGACATCGCCACATCCTTAGGTTTTACTGCCTTTACTTGCACTGAAATAAATAGAAATCACATCGTTTTGAAATCATGAAGAAATTACAGAACCAAGAATGGCATCTTCACGTTGAATTTCTGCTTTGGGTGAAACATTTAGAGCTAAATTGCTAATCTCTTTTAAAAGTCTTTAGCTGAATGAGACAAGTCTGTGAAGGAGAATGCTGATTTGGGGCTTAATAGCAGCAGTATATGTGTCCATGTCAGCAATTACATAAATAAATCAGGATGAATGTGGAGGTCCTCATCATCTTGTTCCCACTGCTTAAACAATGGCTAAGTTGCTTCTAACCTACCCTCACTCACTCTAATTTTTTCTGGCAAAAATTCTTGGGTATAATGTTTTCTTAATGTGAAGTAAAAGGAGGTTGATTTTTTTTCCGTTGGGTTAGTAATCTACCTTTTCTAACCCTGGCTTCCATTTTCACCTAGTAAGCTTTTGAACCTGATGGAAATCTCAACGATACGTATTTTCCTACAAGTTTTGTGCAACTAAGAAGAGAAAACAGGTCCAAAGTAATACCTTTATGAAGGAGACACAGAAGGCAAGCAGGCTTTATTTGTTTCACCAGCCATGCTATCTCTTATGTAGGGGTGTGCACACAAAGACCTTTCATAGACTGGAAATTAGCTTTAGCAATGTGGGAGAAAGCAGGGGAAAAGAGTCTTACAAAGTCATTACACCAAGTAACAATTTTTGGGCAAAGTGAATGAAACCATTTTGGAAAAATACTAACATCTCTTGCCCCAAGAAAACGTAGAGTATAGCATTTACCTAGTCCTTGTCTTGAGAGCTGTGTGCTTCTGTATCAGAACTGACAGAATAAATTTTGTTCAAATTCAGCTATTTTCTAGATTTGCAGGAAGAAGAATGAATAAATCAGATTCATTCAATTTATCAGAAAAACATTTGAAGGAAACTTTAAAGGGGTAAACTGGACCTAATTTCTTTCAGCTCTCAAAGAAACACAGCAAATGATTTGGCATCCAAGATACAGAGAGCAAAAATGTATAAACCAATGCAAGCATGTCTTTCAAATTCAATTGTTACTGAAGCTGAAGTATATTATATGATATATAATATGATATATTATATGACACAAATATATAAATTTCTCTTCTTGAAGTCTGCTACTCCTGCATATTTTTTATTAAGAAATGAGATTCTGAGAGCCATCTTAACTTTTCCTTAATGAAGCCTAGAGGAAGACTGTGGGAAAAATTTCTTTAAAAGATTAGCATTTCCATTAGCCTCACAGAATATTCTGAGTTGGAAAGGACCCACAATGATCATCAAGTCCAGCTCTTAAATGAATTGTTCATACAGAGATCAAAGTCACAACCTTGGCATTATTAGCACAGCTCTAACCAACTAATCTCAGGGGGGTTTGCCCAATATTCAATCTATCACCATATCATATTATTTAAGGATTGTTGTCCAGAATAAACCATAAATTTATGAAGTGGAGAACAGAATCCAAAAGCATTTTGATTCTGTGGAACCACCATGTTGCCAAGGGGCATATTTTAAATTCCATTAACAACTTCGTTGCTTCTAAAACACAGAATCCATACTTTCTCCCTTGCCCCCCCGTCAGTAAACAAATATTTTGTGTCGGTGTTAGAATACAAATTGCAGAAATCTCTCCCAATCCTCTCTGATCTAATGTAGATATAAGTATCTAATACTTTTACGGTAAAATATTGCATCAGAATATAGGAGATACTAGGCCATAAACATAGAAAGGGTCCATAGCGAAACTATTAAAAAACCTCTCCTTTTCAGTCTCAGAGGTTAATACTTTAAATTTGTGGAGGGTATTTATGTTTAGTGTGGGACAGGAGAACACGCTGTGGGGGAGTGTGGAAATGTTTCATGGCTGCCCGCTTTGGGAGACAAATCGCACTGGGGGGGGCATGTGCCCAAAGAAAGACACAGCCTCTGCTGTGAGGAGCACACAGCCTGAGACAAGGGTCTGTCCCCAGGGCCTCTGGCATGGCTGGCTGACAAAAAGAGCCATGTGTGATTTCCCAGCAGATCATAACTTCCTCACTATCACTGCCTGTGTGTCAACAATGGCTGGGGGCCGTCGGTATAAACTGAACTGGGAGAAAGGGAAACTGGAAACTACTGGCATCCAGCCCAGGCTTCAAACCACACAGCTATCCTATGTATTTTTTTGTTTATCTGAACTGGGGTTCTGTTTGAGGTCATCTTTAAGATCTGTGTATTCACCCAAGGACCACTCCTATATATAGCACACTTGTTTATGTTGCCCTGCTGTGCCAGAAGCCTTCTCTCCAGGAGATCCACATTGCTGACTCATTTTGCCATTGTTCTTTCCCATCTCTTGCTGGTAAAGGGCATAGTTGTTGCAAGCTGGTACTCTACTGAATTTGCAATTCATTAGATATCAAATAATTCTGAAAATTTCACAGTTTTTGATCTTTTCAGTTTCACACAGCCTCCAGCTTTGTGCTCCTGTTTTATTCTCATTATAAAAGAAAGTTGACTTGAAGAGATGGGGATTTCTTAAAAGAAAACCTGTGTGTGCAGGGGAATGGGAAGGAAATATCCCAGAAGTAGTTAATTGGGAGATATATCTGAGACTAAGCCATTCAAATTTTTAAGTTGCTTCATTTCCAGAACTTTCAACTCTTACAACTCCTGTGAGCTATTGCTCATCCCAGTGTAAAACTCCAGGGTTTATGGTGACTTCCCAATGATGGCTCACTGGTTACTGCGGTATCTCCTGCTGTACAGAAAGCACAGGTCGGAACAAATCAGGAATATAAGGATAATTCTGGTTTGGGGCAGCTGGATGGATTCCATCCTGTGGTTTACTGTGGTCCTCTAGTCCTCGTCATCTCTCTGGGTGAATGAAGACAAGCCCAGGACGATGTGCGGCCACATTGGGGCTGCTCTGGACCTCAGGATAAGGATGACACAGTATGTGTGTGGCAAAATAGCATGGTGTTCACAGAGATGTTGTCTGGCACTGGTGTGTATGAACAAAGGCTGGGGGCTGTCATTGTAATGAGGATGGCTTTGCACGCCGAGCCTCAAAATAGGGAAGAATTTGTCCATCTGCTTCTCTGCTAGGGCTGCAGTGCTACTTACATTTCTGGCACTACTGCATGACTGTTTCTCTGTACCCTTCTAAATCTGCCTTGTTGAGCAGAAAAAATTGGAGCTGAGCTGTAGCACAACAGTGGGTAGTTAGAGTATTTTGGCAGGGAAAGGAAAATCTGGCTCACCAGTGTCAAGGACTAGAGGCTTCTCTGCCTTCCCTGATTAACCTATGCCTGTACAGTGCAGGAACAGTCATATCTACATCTGGGATCTAAGCTGCACTCAGGGGTGTATCAAGGTGCTTTAATTGGAAGGAGCAGACACAGAAGGATCTCAGTAGTCTTACAGGACATTTCAGACAGAGGAATAAAAAAATTGGCAAGTTTCCCCAGTAAGGAGCACTAATTTAGACAGGTGAAAAAGTTGCTGTGGTGAACAGCCTGCTGCAAAGGTCTGCAGAGCAAAGCAGCATCACAGTGCACATTTGGGCAAAACAGATGGGAAAGCTGATGAATGCCTAAAGCTGTGAGGTTCAGAGCCTGCTAGAAACAAGCTGTTCCCATGCAGAAAGGTCCCTGGTGAAGCTGTCAAGTCCTGTTCTGTTATCCTGAACCAGAAAAGTCAATGTTTGCTCATCCTGGCTCAGCTTCAGCAAAATCATCATAATAGTTTCCTGTGTGGTCTGAGATGAAAAAATAGCAGCTCAAAATGGTTTTCTGTTCAGATTCAGTTCAGTACCCTCTCCAAAAGGCACTCTGGAGTAACAGCTCATTCTCAGAGCATACCAGTGTGCCTGGATGGTAAGAAGAAAGGTTTTAATTGCTCTGTGGATTTTGACCTCAATTTTGCCTGTGCTTTTTTGCACCTACCATTGTACAAAACACTATGTCACTGCTCCCTACTCACTCAGCAGCTCCACTGGGATGAGCGAGTGGGTCACAGCTTGATTCCTGGTAGGTAAAGACCTGTCTTTACAAAATCACTGCTGTGCTTTTGCCTTCACAGAATTAAAGAGGCCAGTGGCTGACTAGGCCATGGAAATGGGCTTATTGCCCTTAAAAAGGACCCTGGAGATTAGGGTTGCAACACATCGGCATGTGCTGTTGGCAGTAGCCATTGCTATAGCTAATCTTTTAACACGTGGAAGATATCAGGCTCCAGGATCATCAGTCATACACTCATTTATTTTAATGAAAGGAAAGAACGAAGACTCCAGTTTCCCTGGAAAAGAATGAAGAAAAGCTTGACCTAATGCCACAATAAAAATTATTAAAGGGAGACTGTACCTTTCCCCTTCTCTATAGATAGGTGTGCTGCCAGTTCCTGGGCCCCAGACCCTGCAGTCACTGGAGCAAAAGAGCCATCTTCTGTGCTATTCTCTGTGCAACAAATGCAGCGTTTAGACCAAGGTCAGGCTGGAATTAGTGCCTTTCCCCCTGAGGGACATCATCGCTGTATTATGCCAGAACCAGTCTGCACTGGGTGAAGTTCCTTTGCTGGATTATCCCTTCCCATCCTGTGTGCCTCCTTGCCCTGTGACCCCCAGCCTATTCACAGCAGTGTCCTTAGGGCACCTGCAGTGCTGGGATCCAGCTGGCAGCTTACCCAGAGTTGCTCTGGTGAAGGTTTTGGTGGGCTGTTCTCCTCTGCCTCGCTCCCACCCTAAAGCCACATGCTTTCACTCTTAATGCATACACAGGCACACCACATATGTACTTGTACTGCAATCTGCTTTATCAGCCTGGACATCTTCATACACTGGAGACTTACACTCCTAGCTGCCATGGTTACAGCCTGACTTCACTGGTGAGGAATTAGACTACTGTATGGTCTCCTAAGCTGGGTAGGCATTTGAAAGGCAGCTGCTTTGCAGTGAGCAAATTTATTTTGTGCAGAAGGAGGCAAAATTATCAAGTTATCTGTTTTATCTTATTTTGGGCCAAATCTCCCCAAATTAAAGCCCTAAAAATCATTGTGCACAAACAAATGAGAGAACTTGGACCACAATATTCAAGACTGTTGCTATAGATGGAGTGACAGAAACTCTCTGGTTATGATGCAATGTACTATATAACAGTTCCTTTCAGCTGTGTTTGGGTGGTAGAACACTGTTTTATTTTATATAATGATTCCCATTTGATTTATAGCTGAATTGGTTCCATTGCTGTCAGTGAGCTGTTCCAAAAGAGGCTTTATTTTCCCTTGTGCATCCTGCAGTGACTCTTCCTTTTGCTGGTAAAGTTTGTAAAACATCTGCTGACAAGTGTGACAAGAAACAAGGTTTGCTGGATGCATTTATTTTCCATTCAGTCATACCTCTACCACAGGAGAAAGCAACAAAAAAGAGAACAATAAAATATTAACTGGTGTAACTGAACACAGAATTGGATTTAACTGTTACCAACAATTATCACACTGTCTTTAATTTTAGCTTATTTTAATTCTTTCAAAATAACCTGTGAAATTATAGGCAGTGCACTTGGGAAGTGCATTTCTCTCATCATTTGTTCTACTTCATTTTGTCTTCTGTAAGCAATTTTTTATTTCCAAAACTTTAAGAAATGACACGTGAAATTAGTTAAACCTATTCTGATACTTTGTATCCAGTTATTTTCCCTATTAATTACCTCAGGAAAGCTGATGCAGCGTCAGTAGTCAAGACTAAAAATACTGGCTGTCAGTTGAAATTATGTCCTTCCACCTTTTTCCCTCCATTGGTGAGAAATTAGTTGTGCCTAGCACAATGTACTTCATAGCATATTTTCTCAGTCACCCTCTGCCTTTGTGTGGGTTTTTTCCCCCCTATGAATTTTCCAATTCCTTCCTGTATGCCACCAAATTCCTGGCTACAGTGACTGCCTCAGTGGCTGCCTGGGTTCTTCTTTTCTTCTGTCTGAGATGACTTTACCTTTTCAGAATACTACTCACCTTTTCAGTTTGATGTTAATTTGGGCGAAATTTCTCCCCACTTTAACATTCCTCAAAATCATTGCACATATGTGACAGCAATAGGATTAAGTCCATGGTACTCAAAACTGATGGTACAGATTTACACAGCCTCTGTGGCAGTCATCCAATATTCAGTAATAATGTAATGGTTTTGGATCATTTCCTGATTTTTCTTAAGCATCTTCATTCTGGCCTCAGTAGCCTCAGTCTCCCCTGTACAGAATCATTCTGCTCCTACTCACATTAGTTACTTAGCTCTGGTAAGTCCTCTGTGGCTCTTTTGGAGGTGAATACAGTATTACGGGTAAGTGTGTGCCATTGATTCATATAATGCTTCTATAAGGGTCAATGCATTATTTCTCATTCTGACATAATAAACACTTTTTTGAGTCTTAGGAAATGAGCAGGTAATGCAATATTTATGTCTTCTAGTCATCCATCTCAGAAATTGTCATGCATAAAAGAAGCCCATTGTTTCATTTGCAGTTCATCCATTCTGTCCTTTGGTCCCATCAGGACTTTTGGTGTGTCTGTTATACAGCCTTGGTGGCTTGCTTCTCTTTCATTTGCTCATTCTGAGCTTCTAGTTTCTGACAGCAGTTATTATCTTTATTGCATATCTTTATTATTAAGCATATTATCTTTATTGTCTGAAAAGGCTAACACCAGAGTCAACTTCTCAGTGCTGTTTATTTAGCCAAAGGCCAAGGTGATGAAGGTTTTCTGCAGCAAAGTCCCTTAACCCTGCTGCATTGGAAACATGGAAACACTGGAAACATCCGTCTGATTTCAGAAGCACCATGAAAAAAGAGATTACAGGAGCATTTTGTGAAAAGAAAGGAGTGATGAGAGGAATTAGTACTGACATATGGAGCCTTTCACCTGGAAGTCAGTAGTTCTAACCTGTGATAAACAAAACTTGGTTAGTCCTGAATCTCTTGGGTTGTTTTGTGCCCCCTCTTGTTGTGGTGAACACCTGTATCATAACAAGCACTAACAGCTCCAACTGCAGCTCATTCTGCAGCAAGGCACACTGTGCAATCTGTGGATAACTGAACCCTAAATCTAGGTCTTAAAGTAGCATTGAGATGGATTTACACTGCTCCCGTGCAGCTTTCAAAGGCGAAGAAGCATATGGAAAGCTGTTAAACTAGTGCTAAACAAAACTTTAAAGGAATGCACTTACTGATCAGTGCAAATTCTTGTCCTAATGTAAACACTGGAAAAGCTCCCCCTGAATTATTCTGGATTTAGCCACAGGCCCCTGGAATATTCATGTGAATGAAAATGGGATTGCTTAAAGAAGGCTCCTGGCCAAGGTGATAGAGGCCCCTTACAAAGCGGCTGCTAGACAGGCTTTTGAGACAAAGAGTTGACTTCTGGTGTTTATTTTAATTTATATTTAAAATTGCTTGGGAGGGGAAAGTCAGGAAGAAGTAAACAGGCTTTCACCTTATCTGAGTTATAATCTGGACCCAATTGCTGTTCCACAGCTCCAATCACCACGATTGATTTACCCTGATTAACAAGGAAACACTGCAGTGCAGTCTCTATCATTGCCCTGACCTCAGCCACAACCTCTCCCTGGATATGAGCTCATGTATGCATTTACGGTGCCTGCTCTGAATATTTGCAGGCAGGAACGGCAGCCTGAGCTGCTCTCAAGTCAGAAGGGAGAGCCAAGGTGCATTACATCATACATTAGTAATTCAACCAAGAGGCACTTCTACCAACACTCACTGAATTTCTCTTTTTCTCCTTCTTCTGGAAAGAAAGCAAATTTCTATTGTATCAGGTTCTAATCACATTTTGTGACTTTTCTGGAGTGCTCAAATGGCCTGTTGGCCTAAGTGAGTTAGGGAATAAGGTATCATTAAAAAGGTAAAAATTATTCACAACAGTATAGTCAGAAGAAAGATGTTTGATCAATATTTTCCCCAACACCCTGCACACAAATGCTCCATAAATAGCCGTTGCTCTGGTGTATACAGTATTTTTGTGGGAATGTGTAGGTTTGTGTGGACCTTTGTAGACTCTCAGGATTCTGTGCAACCAGTGATTTACTATCTATGTAAACAGACATTTTGCAGAGAAAAATCTATGATCATTACTTGTCTTCCATTCTATGTGGCCTAGGATTTCACAATAATCCTTAACTCTTTCAGCTAGCACCTACCTTCAAGAAAATCTTCCTGACTCAAAGTCTTCACCAAAGCAGACTCATCCAGTCAAAAGGTTGCCGTCCCTTTGCAACATATGCAACATGCAATATGCAACGTATATTTGTTGTATATTATGTTTAAACTATGTTTGCTTCAACATTGATTTCTAGTAATGAGCTGTCATAAAGCAGCTAGGCTAGGATTAAGCACATACTGCTTTGGGCAGAAGCACATTGTTACATGCAAGCCATAAATCTGGAATCTTCCTCAGCTCTGCCTACAAATTCTTCATGAAATCCACACTGCGGGTCATATATAGATACTCACTGGATTTTAAGTAAAAACATATTACTTAGCAATCTATAATTGGGTAGATTAGAGTATAAAAGACCTTGAAAGTAGCACTCGGGCCATTTTCGCCATCTTTCCACCTTGTTAACTTAGAAAGCTGTCTCTGTGCAGCTGTGTTATAGATAAGAAATAATAAACATAAGTCTGAAGGGAACTTCACGTCTCCCGCTTTCTAATTCAAACTCTGAGTAAAACGGACTCATGAAAAACAAGAAATTAAAGAAGAACAGGGCAAAACTGAGAATGATGCAGTGCTTAACTGCTGAAAATGTTACAAGGGATTCTGAAGGTAAGGAATGTGCCCCACAGATGCTTGGAGTATGATGTCAGTGACTGAACAAACCAAGCATTTGTTTTGCCATAGCAGTGCCATTAGGGAAGGGTTCCTGGAAAGTCTGAGGCAGCATATGTTAATGGGGGAGGTAGACACTTGCTCCAGCATCTGGCTGGCATCAGTCATTTGTTCATTTGTTTTGTGCAATGTAAGGTCTGGTCCTTTTCTCTTTTTAATCAGCAGATACTATAAATTAATCCTGGTTTAGTGCTTGAGATGTAGTGTACTGTAAAATGAGTATATCAATCCCTAGGAGACTAATACTCCTTCTGATTCAGTTTATCTTATTTCCATTTGTGCAGGAATGTCTTTGAGGACAAGACATTTTAACACTGAGAGATGGGGAAGAAGGAGAGATGAGGCTAGTATCTGAATACTCCACAGCTAGGAGAGGAAGTGGGGAGTTTGTAATTAGACCCAATCTGGCTTTACATCTATTGTGTTGCATTTACACTTCATGCTTGATCAAAGAACTATTACATTCACATGGAGAAGAAAAGGTTCAAAATCTGAATCTGGAACAAAACTGTGTTGAGTTCCACTCAACATCAGAGATTTGCTTTTATCAAAGCTGGTATCTTACCCACTGATACTGATATGGAGAATATCCCCTTTTTGTTGTTTTTAATGTTCTGGCCTCTTCAGAATATTTTAAGCTGAAGACAGAGTGCTTTCCCCAATGAGCACATACATTAAACATGTGGAAAAACAAAACATCTTTTTCACACCCAAGCCTTTCTATAATCATTCTGTGCATTCTGTGCATGCCAGGTGAAGCAGTCAGACATACTGAAGTGGTCTGCAGGGGCAGAGCCTTGCTTTGGTTGGTGTTCAACTTAAAATGGTTCACATTTTTTCTGAGAGCTTTTGAAATCTCTTACAGAGCATCAGCCCTGTGATCCAGAATTGCTAGGACATGGCAGTAACACCCAAACTGCTGTTAGAGAACTGAGTCATTGATGCATAAACCAAATGAGTGGAGAGGAAAAGGGGACCACAGTGATGGGTAAGATTTGCAGACTCTCTAAATCTGTTTTTTTAATGTTATCTCCTAGTTTTTCACTGTTCACGAACTCATCAAACTCATCTTAAAACAGTTGTTTACATTATTTTGTCAGCTCTAAAAGTGATTCATGACAACTGACTTTATTGACTTCTGTGTATCACTGCAACAACTGGGACAACTTGGAATCAATCCCCTCCTTCATATACGGGATCTTCTTACTCACCTGGGCACTGCTAAAAGATGTACCTAAACTGAAGTGAGTGCATTAATCAGTGAGCCCAGAACTGTTTTTCAAGATATGAATATACTTAGCACCTTGTTGAATTTATGTCCTTACTTTAGGCATGCAGGCTCCCTTGTAACTAGTTCTGTAGGGTTTTTTAGAACATTATTAGCACTCCTAACGATTCCATAAGGTAGTAAAGAAGTAAAGAAGTAGTAAAGAAGTTCTTTGGAGGTGACAGAAGAGGAGTAGAAACCTTTTGCAGTGTGTGAGATGGTTTTAAATGTCGAACAGCAAGCTGAGTTGCCCATCCTGCCATGATTATGTAATGAAAGACCCTATTGTAACAACGTGATACACCCAGGGACAAGGGGTTAGAACTGCTCTGCGACCCTTCAGTCTGAACTTCCTCATCTTTCTGCAATTAAAATTTCAGACAGCCTTGCATGCGTGCATTCTTTTGACACTGCATTCCCTGAGAGGGCGGCTAAGATTTTGGGCAAGAGACTTGAAAACACTGTTGGATAAATAAATGTAAATCAGCAGCAGATGCCATTGTGTAACTATTACTCCTCCCTAAAACTCCTGCAAATACTAAACCTCTGTGTAATGAATGAGTGGTTTATGTTAATAAGGTAGTTTGAAAGGTGTTAGGGTGAGGTAAGGGAAAACAAAGCAAGGGATCATGAAGTGCTTATGAACTTGAGTCTGTTTTTCCTTTCACTGGCAGTTCAGCCAAGTGCTGCACAAAACAGAGTTGTTGCCCTCTACTTTAACTCGTTTTCCTCTACAAATTCCAAGCAGGCCTAACACTTCTGACTGCTAAGCACAGACCTGTTCTTCAGGCTGTCCAGCACTTGCCTTTCCAGTTGCACTTCTCAGTCTCCTGTGTTAATTACATGCTGCATATCTGAATATGCTGGATGGCTGTGTGATCTTTCTGTGACTTAATACTTACAGAGTATGAGGTCCCTCATCTCCCATCTGAGTCTGGACTGAATAACCCTCTATAATTTCTGCCACATATTGCACAAGCATGCCTTAAGAGTAGTATTTTGGACAGAGATGTGAGCCAGTCCCATGTATGAAGGAGTCCCATCTTCTCAGCAAGGTCAATTAGCCCAAATATATTTGCATGTTAAACTGATTCTGAAGTAGTTTTGGTATCTGGACAGGGCAAACATAACTCTCTAGAGGCAAGGCCTGAACCTGGGCTGTGGATTTCTCTGCCATCCTTTGTACACACGCTTGTAAAAACTGCAAGCCTCATCTTTGTGCCTTTGTGCCTCTCCCAGGCATTTGCAAGCTCTTGACAATGTAAGACTGCAGGAACATGAGAGCAGGAGACCGTACAATTTTCTGCCTGAGCAGTGCTAAAGGCTTTAGTGTAAATGGTGATTAAGCTCTTTGATTCTGGATAATACAACACAATCAGTGACACTAAGTCCTTGGAATTCATGGAGGTTTTCTTTTCTTTCCCCCAAAATGCGAACAACCACCCTCCCAGGTCATGGGCTTCTAAAAGGGGAATATTTCCAGATGGAAAATGGACTAAGCTCTGCTCAGAGAGAGGCCTCTCTGGTGTGGAAAGAATAAATAAACTGTGATACATGTCCTCCAGTACACTGTAACTTTAGTAAATTGCAAGTGAGCTAAAAGCTTTTATTGTCTGCAGCACAAGGGAAGGTATTCATTTACTAGGTTCACCTTCACATGTTCTTCTCCCCAACCTCTCCAAGAGAATATTCTGGTTATGGGTCATCCAGGTGTCACAATCAAGGCCTAGTAATACCACAGTAACATCAGTCTTATGCAAAGTAAAACTGGGATGCAGAGCCATGTAGTGTTTCAGTCATACACTTTCCTGTCCTGGCAAAACACATTTTTTGCAGCCTAGCTCAGGTCTAGACTAATGAAAATCACAATCCAGAAAATCTAATTAATATTCCTAATCTGAGGGGTCAGGGGAGAAGAAAGAATTGAGCCTTACTTGGATATGGTCATTGGCACAAAATACAGCTGAATATTGCCTGGCTGAGGAAGATGTGCACTTGAAGACAGTGTTCTTGAGGGCTGAATTACTCAGAACCTGCCTGTTGTGCTCCTTGTGGAGAAAAGCAGGTCTTTTACAAGTACCTAGAACACCAGCATTTTACTGAACTGTACAGGTAGGGTAGGGCAGAAAAATGGTTTGGCGCCAGGATTCCCACATCCCTCTTCCCGACCTGGTTTGGATTCTCTTCATGGCATCTTACTTTTCTTACAAAAGAAGAAACCACTTTCTCCTTGGTCTCAGAAAGTTTAATTTTGGGATCCTCTGTAAGAAAGACAAGTAGTGAAGACAAAGATAATTTACTGACACTTACAGAAAGGTTATAAATGCATGGTTTCTTATGACTGCTTCACATCAAATTTCCCTCTCCCCTAATCAATGTGATTAGGAAATTGTAGCGTCAGCAAGGATGTTGTCACATTAGGAAGTCAAGCAAGTTGCTTTTTTACCTCCATTCCAGTTCAGGTTAATCTGGAGCTGAAAATGTTCCTGCTTGGTTTCAGTTCAGACCACTAATAATTTGTTAACCACTTACACCTGACTCGCAACAGTCAGGTGCTGGAAAAGGTTCAGTGGAACAGAGCTTCAGGCATAGAAAATATTACCTCCCCTTGCTAATTAACTAAAGTAAATTTTGAGAGGGTCTAGTTCTAGTTGAGGTTCTGCAAGGCTCCAAAACTACACTCCAATTTTGGTTCAAAAGAAAAATGACATTTCTAGGTGGCTTTTGGTTGGGTTCATTTCTCTGGTTGCATTGCCAGCAAGCATGGTGTCTTAGTCACCTGCTGGAAGAAGTGATGGGTGCTACACACAGAAAAGTCCTACTGACTCATTTACTCAGTGTTCCTGGTGAAATGGGTTTATTTGATTCCTTGCATTTGCAATTCCTTAGTCCAGTTAATTGTATTTGAAACAGTCAATAAAGCTTCTGTTACTTAAAAGACTGCTCTTCCAATTAACAGATCTTCCTATCAGGAAGGTCCCTTAATTTTCTTACAATTTCTTCCAGCATTGCTGTAGATAGTTTTTCCTCCAAGGAGGCCAGACCAATTAAAACTTGTGGTAGCTTTTTCTCCCTCTATGTGACTCCATACAGAGGGCCAGATTTGCTCCCCCTCTCCCCATTGATAACTTCCTCACATGAGTAGTCCCACAGAAAGGAACACACTTGTATGACTAATCTGCTCTGCAGCATACAAAGTTCACTGTCTGGACTAGAATTAAATGACTTTTCTGTAGAGCACTACAGAGGTTGCAGAGGGGACAGATTAAAACTCAGGAGTCCCTAGTGGCAAATGCCTTGCTTTGAGAACTAGACCATTCTTCCTGTCTAAATTAACTGAGTCTGGACACCAATATTTTTTTCTCAGATATTTTCTGTCCCCTTAAAAAATAAATAAAATGCAAATCTTTTTCTGTAAGAGTTGCCTCAGTTGTGCCACTCTGTCTTAGTTGGATTAAATGCCTGAAAATGGTCTTGTTTTCCCCAGACATTCGCTTGCCAAACTTGTTGACCTAGCAGACGTATTGCTGTATGTTGGCGCATACATTACCTCAGCTTAAACTAATTTATGGGATGTGGCACCTCTGACACAGTTCCCCTGTTCCAAACAACAGCCTTAATCAGTCACACTCAGAAACATGTATAATACAGCTGAGGAGCTGTAACTACTAGTAGCTTTTCTCTTGATTAGGACTTTGGCGCTGGTCCATTACTCAGCCCTCTGTGAACAAATGCGTGAAGCAGCTCACTGAAGCAGAGATGGCATTGACAGATGGCTCAGTGATTTTTTTTCTGTCAGGAAGAACAAAAATGTGTTGAGACAACTGGGAGACAGGGAAAGTCATACAAGAGAATCCTGCGTTCTTAAATTTCCTCCTTGAAGAATGATGTCTGGGGTGAGCCTGCACTAGACCGTGGTAGCATTTATTTTTTGTTTCTTGGGATGCTATGGAGGATAGAGCTTCCTGAGGCACTGGAATATCTCTACAGTCACTTTGGAAAATAGGGATGCTGCTTGTGGCTCTCTGCTGTGCTTCCTAGAAAACTGCAAAATGTGGCCCTCAATATAAACATACCCAAGGGGCTGCTCCAGGTTGGAGCAAGGCTACACATCTCTTCATGATTTACTCAGAAGTTTGGGAGGACTAACATCTCTACTGTATCTCTTTCCAAGGTCTAATCTGCTTCATCTTTTCTAAGCTAAGAACTACATAAGAGAGCCCCTGGTTGTGCACCATGCTTATTTCTGCATAGGCTGTGGTCACTTTCTCAGCAGAATTGTGAATTTAGCCTGACATCCCCTTCAACATCATTTTAACTGAGGAAAAGGAAGGAGAAGCAGGAACCGAGGGCAAAGAATTTACAGGGAAGTTCTAGATATAGCTAAGTACAATCCTCTGTTCATCTGTTTCTGCAGCTTGTTTCATAACTCAGGAAAAGAATTAAGGTAATTAGCTAAAAGAATTCACTTTAAAGAGTGATCAGCATTTAGAAGTGTTTTCCTTAAAGTTTGCCAAAAATATTTTTTCCATTTAACTCACAATTGCTCACTGCCTCTTCCTTTACTTTCCAGCTAATGACCTGTTTCAAAAAATATTTGCCTGTCCTTTAAAGAAAAAAAGGAGAAAAAAGGGAGCAAGATAAAAAAAATGGTCAGCAAAGCCAAATGAAAACTTGCAAGTTTTTTCATTTTTACTAAATAACTTGAAACCAAGAAAGAACAAATCTCTCTGAAGTTTGGTTTCACCTTTTTTTCACCCTAAAATGTGTGGATGTGCAGTAAGATGGATGAAATCTTACTGTGTGAAATGGGCTCATGGTGAAGGTCCCGCTGATGGCCATGATGCAGCTTCTTGCTAAGCCAGCATAGCTCACCCTCATGGCTGGCAATTTTACCTTGCTTTGCCCTACAAAGAACGCCCTGAAATATGAGGTGTTTCACCCCACATTTGAAACAAATAGCAATTAAAAAAAAAAAGGAAAACATTACTCTGGTTATTTTTGTGATAAAATAGGGTAGGGTGGTGCTGCTAGTAGTGCACCAGACACCAGAGCTGGCATGGACTGCACTGAGCTGGGCAGAGAGGAAAACAGAGATGTTTTCAAGCACTCTTGAGTTGCCAAACCACCACTTCCCATGGCACTAACCCTGTCCCGACCCTCCTGCCCTGCAGAAAAGGCCATTCTGCCCTACCCCAGGGCAGCACTGCCTCTGCATGAGGTTTCAGCCTATGAGGACATGCAGGTTATGTGGTGGTGTTTGGACACAAAACATTCTGGCCCCACAGCTGTGATGGGAGAGAAGAGGAGGGCACCCCACGGGCAGGGCATGGGGAACAACTGTGAGGCACAGGCGGGGGCTTGGGGGGCTGCTCCTGAGGAGCAGCGAAGGGGACTGGACTCCCTGCAGCCCTTGCTGAGGTAAGAGCTGGTGGCCATGGCTCTTCTGAAGTGGGGAGACAGGCCCAAACTAATGCGTGGTGGCTGCCCTGCAGCCAGACAATATGAGCACTTCTGTGGGATTCAGGTGAGGCTCCATCTATTTGGGTGAGGAGGGAACTCCTGGTTCATCCTGCTGCTTCTTTCAAGCCCCACATGCCTTGGTAATGTTTTTAGGTGTCCGACAGGTACCCTGAAATCTGTCACTTCTGCCAAAGAATAATGGGATGTGTAAGGATGTGGGACACCTATGTATATGTTCCTTCTGCCTGAAATAAGAGGATTTTTTTCATCTGTCCAGAGTGAGGTAGGAGGAATGGAGTAGACACTGTCTGATTTTTGAAAATATAAATAGGCAGAGATGAGTCCATTTTTTCTCAGCGAATAGTGTCTTGTCACATGAGAACTAAAATATAATAAGAAAAAGGTGCAAGAAAAAATGATACCTGAAGAAGAGATTGGAAGTACCTCTGGTTTTCTAGCTGTACCCTTTCAGAATTACATCCCCTTAACAATCTGCAACCAGCTTTCTCGTCCCTCAGATTTAATGGGTTTAAGGCAAATGCATTTGTGTACTGTGGGCTGAAGATAACAAAACCCAAAAAGATTGTCAAAAGCCAAACCCTAAAGCTTTGTAAGTCCAATTTCTCCTCATGTTTTCCTTCATATGTCCAGCTTCTGTGTGTTAAACTAACCTGGAACTCTCTTCTCACCAGTAACTCTAAGGAGGACTAAGAGACTCGGGATTCTAGGTTTGTTTTTTTCAGTGCACCATGCTCTCTGACTGTCAGCATCCCATAAGAAATAAATTGCCATGACTAATAAGTTCCATCTCACACTTCACATGAAGAGGTTTGGTAGCTTTTTCCAGAGCCTTAAATTGAATCAGGGATAAGCCAACAGAGAGATAACAGACATATCAAGAGTTTATTTTGCGTGATTGCCACATATTTGCTGCCAGATACAGTATCCTGTTTTCCCTCTACACTTCACTTGGAGATCAGATCAAATAAATCTCAACTTCTCAGTTATGTAGAAATAAAGCAAACTGCCCTCCAGTTCTGAAATACTTTTTATTTAGCCAGAAATGAAAAAAAACCCCAGGGATTATGCTGAGAGAATTCACTTGATTTGAAAAGAGATTTTGGTGAAAGGTTTTTTCAAGTCTTTTCTGGGAGATGAGCCTGCAAGCCCAAACCATGACAAACACGACAGGGGGAGAGGAGAGAGAAAAAAACAATCCTCTGTGGACTTTTAAACTTAAAAGTACTTGGGTTGTTTTCTGACAGCTTTTCCTCTGAGCCATGACCTATTTCCACCTGCTGCCTGGCATTTGATGAAGCACATTACTAAATGAATTCATTGTTATGGTTGGAAATAAATTTCCTCACTGGCAAAGCTTAGACTTTAGGATGCTTTTTATGGCCTTAGACCTTGCAGTCAGCACATATCTGGGTGGATACCCAGCTTTCAGGAGCAGCTCCTGGTGCTGCCTCTCCTCTTAGGTTTCTTGATGCGACTGGGCACAAGTGACCTTTCTTTGATCTACAGAGACCAGTGAGAGCCTCTGTAGCAAAGTGGCTGCTTGTTACCCAGCAATGATGAGTCCATAAAAAGTGCTTCAGCTTTTACCTGACACAAGGAAACCCATTTTGTTGAATTGACAGTAAAAAACATCTTCAGGGTAATTATGTAGCAAAGCAGTGATATATTTAGAAAGTTTATCTGTCTTTAGTTGTGGTCAGTGAATAGGAGGGCTAAAATAATCCTGCTGCCAAACAGTCTTGGAATAATCAGGTGCTGGTGACTGCAATCAGCTCTGGCTAACAAGAATGTCTGAGTTTGTGGTCTCCCAGCACATTTATCTGTAAGCATGAGTCATGACTGCACACCAACATGCCCACCAGACTTACCTGTTCTCTTCTGTACTCTTCTGTATGCACTGCTCTGCTTACAGCTCAGGCCAGGTAAGAACCTGGCTTCAGAACAGGAAGTTGAACAAACCTGTCATTCCAACAGCTCTTTACTAATGAGGTAAATCCTTTCTAGCTACTGGTGGAAAAAATCAGGTGATCCTATGAAAAGCAAATTTAGGCACTCCAAACAATCTAACTGGAGGAGCAGAAGTTGTGGACATTGTGATATGGAGGATAGAGGGAGGTGCTGAGGAAATTCAGTTTGTTGGGTTTGATGGGTGTGAGACGTTGGGATGCATTTTGCCATGGATGTTTAGTGCAGGAACTGTGCAGACACTGTAATTTCATTCATTCATCTTCTGTGAAAATCACAGAGTACTTAACAGCAGAGTCTAAAGGCTTTATTATCATAGTAAAATGCATCTGTAGATGTATAAAAATGTGTTGTACTGTACAGAATAAAAATAAGGCAGATTCCTGCCCCAGGAGCTCATCAATTAGATTCCAAATGCCCATGTTGAATTCCAGCTTCCAGAATTTTGAGTACCAGGCAGGCTTTCCACATGCCTTGAATTCAGGGCTTTGCTGTGGCCTCAACTCTTGCTACATAGCTCCAACCCTTTCTTCTGCTGCTGCTCTGGGCTGGCTTAAGAGGCTGTTGCACTGTGAGCTGTGAGAGAAACAAATGATTCCACAAACTATTCCAAGATTTGTAGGCCTCTGAAATAGGTCCAGAACCAAGAAGTGAATTTGCAAATTTATACCCTGGCACTTCCTCCCTAACCAGCTGAGCCTAATAGGTGTGAGCAGGGTATTCCTACTGGAATGGGCCATCTCTAGAGGACCCAGCATGGCTTAGGGCCACCGCACACTCAGGCACAGGGATTGAGACTGGGGCAGCTCTACTCACTGCCTTTGGTAGCTGTACTGTAGAAACCTGTCAGGATACTGGGCGCCTTCCTGGTGATCCCCAATGCCTGGCTTTGTTGTTTCTGGTTAGAAACATATGTAACTCATGTCTTCATATCCCAGACTTTAAAGGAAAAGGTTGAAATTCAGTGGTAATCTGAATTACTTGGCTCTGGCCTAACTGTAATAGGGAAAAAATTCTTAATGGATATAAGTGAATATCAAATCTGAAGGAGAGGGAGTTGATGGGGAGATTGAGATCACTGTGGCACACTGAAGAAGATTTCACTTGCTCTGACCTATAATTTTTGAGATGTGCTGCTTTTTCACTGAGAACCATTTCAGTCAGAGAATCTGACCATTCTCTTCAGTGACTTATTTTCACATTACAGAAGCTAACTCTGTTCTGCATGTCCTGACATCACTGGGAGAGGGAGCCTCATCGCATAACCTCAAACCCTGTTCAGTTTTGTTTATTCTTACCAACATGTTGCATGGATTGTTACCAGGGTTCTGTGGATGGCAGGAATCAATCTCAATGAAGTGCCTAGAGAACAGTTATTGTGATGCTAAAGAAATCACCACAGCAGTAGACTTCAGTTCCTGTTGCCAGCAGAGGTTTGCAGACTCAGACAGTTGCTGTCTCTTACCTTATCCCCTTACTAAAATTTCTGTGCATCAGGCAAGGGATGATGAAGAGGACATAATGAGAGAGGTTCTATTTTTCCTAATAGGAACTTCATTTTTAGAATTCTCAAGCAAGCATTAAGTTCATGAGAAAAAAATAGTGACATTATCTTACAAATACTTTTATCTGTTGCCAGGCCAGAAAACAGCTTTTCTGGAGCTTAAACTGTAGCCCTGGAAGCATGTAGGCTTTGTGAGCCTGTACTATGTGGAGAACAGGCTTGCCAGTGAAAGTTACAGGAATTTGCAGTTTATAAGTATGTAGCACTTGCAATAACATCATAAATATTTCCTTTCACATCACACTTGCAGTTCCCAGCACTGTTAATACAGATATATTGTCAATCCCCAGCCACTGAGGAAGGCGAGCTTGTCTGGAAACTGGTTCATTCCTTTACTGGAAAGCCCATTCCTTCCAAAAGTCTGTAGTGAGAGCTGGTTGTAAAGTGTGGGCCCCTGGTTTCCCTTCTAAGCACAAGGAGATTATTTTTGTTATTTCTTCTCTAGCAAAGACTCTGGGGTCTGTCATCTGACTTCCTGACATGTTTGTTTATCCTGGGCTTGAATAAGTCCTCCACCTCTTAAAGGCACAGACAGAAGAACATGTCTGAATATAACATCTCGTTTCCTTTAAATCTGTTGCTGGATAGATGGTGGGATCCTTTGTGCTGCTGATTTTCTCAGTAATGCATTGAGAGCAGGACTGTAGCAGAAGTAAGGCAGCACTGAAAATAATGACTATTTTTCCCTGGCAAGGCAATGTCTGTATATGCACATTAGAATCCCAGCAAGCTTCCTTAATCCTTCTGTGCTTCTTTATATCATAGCATGTTTAAAAGTGGTTCGCTATGAAACAATCTGAAAAATAAAGTGTCTATCTGAGAAATTAGCACAACTTTAAATCTTAAGTTTGCTTTATTTATCTATAATAACAAAAATGTTAAAAATCCACTCTTTGCATTGAACCTGAGCAAAGAATACATATAAAAAAGAAGCTGATTTTGCTCTTAAAAGGTTTCTGATGTGCAAAGTGTGAAGGTATGCCAGAAGTGAATGGCAAGATCTGTGACAATACAGGTGCAGCTATCAAGGCTCTTTCTGCAAATTTAGAGAGGTATGTGTCCATGGAACTGCTCCATCATCACATCCAACAGCTGACTTAACACTCTAGCTGAGAGTCCAGCTAACAAGATTTTTGCTACGTTGTGTTCACTCACCCATGTTCATGTAAGATTGTGGTCCAGGAATTCGAACTGTCATGGTCCAGCCCAGCAACAGCTGTGACACCATGTCTGGTGGGGCTGCAATTGCACAGGCAAAGCTCCATGGAAATGGACAGTAGAGAGGATGATGATGATGACTTTTGCCTAAGAGCTGAGGACATGGCTTTAGGTCTTAAATATGAATACTCTTGAATGCCCTCTTGAATGGATCCTGCTGGACCTGCTTTTTTAAGTGTGTCATTGAAGGAACCCATTGGCTTTGCAGCTTTAGTCTTGCACAAATTCCATATTCCATAGGGTGGAACCCAGCAGAGCTGCAGCTCTTGTCAAGTACCCAAACTCTACCAAGAACTAAGAGCTTTAATGCATCATGTTTGTTGAAACCTGCAAGAGCAAAATCCTCCGTGGAGCCCTGCAATGGGGATATCACAACATCCAGCTTTCTGCATGGAACTTAGATGAGAGTAAGATTTGAGTGTCAGAACACCAGTGTTTCTGAAGAGATCGTTTGTTGAGCTTTTGATGGGATACTGTCCCATTCCACTATAAAAGGGGAAGCCGGGAAGGATTCTTTTGATAGATTTTTCTGACAAAAAATCACGCACTAACATGCAGTATTATACCTGAAAACCGTTTATTGAAATAAAATAAAACAAACAAGCAAACAAACAACAACAATAAAAAAGAAACCTAAGTGTTCTTATTTAAAAAAAGGGGGGAGGGGGGAGAACAGGAANGGGGGAAGAATAGGAAAAAGGAGCAGAGAGAGAGAGAAGAAGGAGGGGGAGGGGAAGAAACAGAAGGCAGGGGACAGCGTTACCACAGAATCCCGGTTATCTGTCAGCATTGGTTTGGCAGATGGAGCGTGTTGCAAACTGCGTAGCGTTTGCGTAGCTGCAGCGGCGGGCTGGGCGCGATGTTTGAAGAGCAGCAGGCTGCGTGTCCCTTCCGTCGGCGGGGAACAGGCTGCTGTGGCTGCGGCGCGCTCCCGGAGCAGCCGCGGTCTCTCAGCGTCGGGGCGCGGTGGCTGCGGGCGGCGGCGGCTGCAGGCTGGGTGCGGGCGGCAGCCGCGGACACGAGATGCTCACGGCGACAAGCCAGTTCCCGGAATTGGCACAGCAGGGCGAAGCAGGCGCAGGCAGGGAGACAGGACCACAGGAAAGAGGGCGCGACGGCGGGAGCAGAAGGGGCCAGGCTGACCCTCCAAGNGACAGACTTCGTGTTGTGGCTGGCTGCTTTTACGTGCCCCCAAACTCCTCCCGCAATTTGGCTTCGCGAGCCCGTTTTTGGCGGGCATTTTTGGCGGGCATCCGGGTACTTGCTCTCACGAAGCACAGCAAGCGTGTGGGGAGGGGCAGGGACCTGCTCGCAGTCTGACCATGGAAGCCTTCTCTGCCCCGACTGGCTGCCAGGTGAAGCTTCTCTGGGCACAGGGCAACACAGGTTTTTATAGGAATTTTCTTCATCTCATTTGTGACATATGTTGAGGCATATATATATATAGAGGTCCCTCTCGGATACCCTTCGTTTTGGGACGGAGGTGAGAGAGCAGAGGACACTGCTGTTCTGCTAAGTTCTTTATTTCATAGTCTCATAGTTTCTTGAAGGCAGAGTTCGAAGGGGTTACATGATAAGGCCAAGCAGCACCAGCAGCAGCAGGCAAACAGCAGGCAGAAAATAGCTGCTTCTTCTAATTCTAGTTTCTTTTTTTTTTTCTTACGGAAGTGTGGATTATATTTGTTAATTGACCAATGAAATTAACACACGATTCTAGTTTTCTTAACCTATCCTGGTCTAATTCTAACAGTCGTGAATTTTACACAAGCATTGCATAGGTATTACACAGATTTGCGTATATAGTTTCTATCAGCTCTTATTGTTTATGTGAACACTCTGTCTAAAAAATAGAGTCTGTGTTTTGTCTACAGTAAAGAAATTCTGTGAAAAGGCAACACTGCTGCAGTAAGAACTGTGTTTAAGGTCTCTTTGCTGCAGCTTTTCAATGTCTAAAGCACTTAGCATATATTTCTACTAAAAGTTAAAAATCTATATTTCTGTTTCGCTTTGGTGTGACTTCATGTATCTCAGCTTATTCAAAGATTTTAATTCAACCCCTGTGCTTTGGCTTTCCTCTGGGCCTGGGTCCAGAGGAGCTTTCACTCCAAAAATTGTTGTCCTGCCTAATGACACAAACACGGAGTATAAACCTTGGATGTCATGTTGTGTATTTACAAAGTATGCAAACCCAGGAGCATGTTCCCCCAAACACAGTAGGAGTCAAGGTGTTTTCAGTTCTCAGCCTTTCAGAGACAGCATGGTGAAAGCCGCCTTTCTAGACCTTTTCACAGAGTTCCCAGTGTTTCTATTTAAATGTTGAATTTTGTTTCTTTTCTTTGCTCTCACTTACGTAACTCCATCCCCTGCTCTAATACACAGAAAAGCATGCATGCCCTTGTGATATAAATATGTACCTAAGGAAGCCATTCTGCTGATGTGTTTGAGGTTTCCAAATTGCTTTTCATTTGCCTATGCTTTGGGTGGTTAAGGTACGTGTGGTTTGAGGTTACTATCAGCTCATACTGTTAGTTATCAGACTTTGATAAATTGTTCTTTAATGACTTTGTGTTTATTGACGTTGTCCAAAGGACTCAGTTGAGATTTAAGGCAGATTTTAAGAGCTCCATTAATTTCACTCTTTTTCAAATCCAGATAAGCAAATTAATGAGGCAAATGCTGATCCCTCTGAAAACTCAGCTGGACTTTTTCTATCCCTTCCCATACATTTATCAGTAGGAAATATTCTGTTGGAAACGAGACAATAGCTACGGGAGCAGTGGCTGATGCAGAATATTCCCCACCTCATAAAGGCTGAGGCTGGATGTGTGGCAGGGTGGTTGGGTGTGCAACCTCGCTTACCAGCAAACGGAGCAGTCCGCAATTCTGGCTCACGTGGAGTGAAAACTGTTCTTGCAAAAAGAGCAGGAGAGAGCTGTGTGGCACCTTGGACTCTTCAGAGGGGCAAACCCATGTCAGTTGACTTTGTTGCTTTTCTACAAATAACCATGCTTTGAGGGAGATTTTATTTCCTCTCCCAAAGTTTGTATATTCAGAGTAGTGTTTCCTAACGCAGACTCTGTGCTCATCCTGTGTTCTTTGTCCTTTCATGTTCAACAATCCAACATTAATATTTTGGTTCTGTGGTTTTCTGACTATACTGTAGCATTACACATGGATGCCTCCAGTTCGGTTAATGGCGTGTAATTTAATTATTATTACTATTAGTAGTAGTTGTAGTGTTAATATTTCTTCCAGAAATACAGAGTTCCTAGACAGAATCAGAGCCCTACTGGAACAAGTGTTTTATACGTTAATGTACTGTCTTAAGAACAGATCTAGTTTTCTAACTAATACAATGAATTTCTAATTGCTAGGAAACCAGAAATCTTCAGGATTTCTTTAAGCAGTTGTTTTGTTCTTTTTTCATATGAAGCAGAACTTTTCATTGTTTATTTGCTTTGTAAGGCTTGTTGTCACTGAGTTTTGCTTTTGTACATTTTCCTCCTCATCTGCTTAAGTCTCGTGGTGTTTCTGTAGATGCATCTTATCAGTATTGTCTTTAAACGTGTTTAGGGAGAAGACCAAATGAAAGGGGACAAAAGTATTCTCTGCATAGTACCAAATATAACATTTGCTTCTGAGACTGCACTGGCTTTGGTGCACATGGCTGCTGGTCTTTGGAGCCAACAAATTCCTTATATTTCATTGTCTAACACACAAACAAGCCCCAGTTACATAAAATATTGTCATGAAATACAGTGGAGTTTTGCAATGTGTGAATCAAGTTGAGCTTGAAGCAAATCTCCGTTTCCTGTGAACCTAAACAATGGTGAAATTTTGGATCCAGGTGTGAATTCTGTAGCTCAGGCTGACCTAGAGAAATTTAATTGCTGGATATTGCTAGGGCCTGATTAGTACCTAAGGGTTCAAATGCTGACAGTGACTCATTTCCTGCTTACTGCCAAGGGAAGTGTGCTTCAACATAAGGCAACAGGGAGGAAGAAAGGACAGGGAAAAGTCAGCCCACTGCCATTTCACAAATGGCGTTCGACTGAAATCTTTTGTCCTGGGAATTGTTTAAAACAATGCATGGCCTGTGAAAATTAGTCTGGAGAATCTCCATGATGAATCTCTCCAGACCAGAGCAGACTGTGAAAGTCAACAACAAATAAACCACAAAGCTTTTTTTAGTGAAAAACAAACAATCAAGCAAAAATCAAAACCCAAAAATCCATTCCAGGGCTTGTAATTTAGGACAAAAAGTGAAAAATGCATTCGATTGACTTTAAAAACCAAAAAGGCACGTTCTAACTAGTTGCAGTGAACCAAGACATCTATCACTCTATTCTTCCAGTAAAGCAGACTAGATTTATATGTAGTTTTGGAAGGGGGAAAAGAGCAGATTCTCTCTCAAATGAGTTTAGTTTAGAGCACAGCCTGATGTAGCTCTGCTTTCTGTCATCTGTGGATGAAACAGCATTTTTTCTTCACACGCAAAAATAACTGCTAAAGGGTGTTACTTTCTCTTTTGCTCATTTTCAATTGCTCTTTCTATTCTTCTAGAATTCACTGATCTTCTTGAAAGTGCTTATGCAGATCATAGGCAGGTCTTTATATCTTACGCCTGTAATACTAACAAAATATCCTCAGTACATGATATATCATTTGCCTCTTCAAGTCAGCCAAAAAGCCTCTGATTTACTTTAACGCTGTTTGGCTCAGACTCTGAATGTTGAGTTACTAATGCCACAGCAATAAACACTGCTTGACTCTCCTGAAAAACAGCTGAAAGCTGTATATTTACTCTTCCCAACTTTTCTCTTAGAAGATGACACACACATCCTTAAGCCAAGCCTAGCCTGAATTAACTGCTGTCAAAGAATACTTGACATAAATAATGTTGTGTTAAAGCAGCTACAATAAAGGGAGGAATTTTTTAACTCTCCCAGTGTTCTCAAACTCAGACTTGTTATATTAGTAGGACCTTGTACATGCAATTTTTACTAAAGCATACTAAAAAGCTCCATCAAATTAGCATTATCCCCTTTGGACTGGCACTGCTCACTGCTTCCATGCTCTTCATTAGAAGAAATATATCTGATCTACAGTTGTACTTCTAAACTTGTTTTCAGGCACTTTCTCTGCACATCACCAGACAGCTGCCTTAAGATACAGCGACCCACATTTCCTTAGAGAACCTTTAATGAGAGCAATTTGGAGCAGACAGCAATTTTAAAGCTTTTTAGCCTAAAACAGAAAGGGTAAGTGATATGGGGTGGGGGTTGTTGTCGTGGGCATCGAGTTGGTTCTTTGGCAGAGAATAACTGGGGTTATTCAGGAGCTCTCTAGCAATTTTAATGATGCCGCCTGTCCTCTCATGAAAATAGTTCTGTTTCACTGCCTCCACAGAAGCAAATCTAGTGACGGGTTTCAGCAGTGATGTAGGAATCAGCTCTTTTCTGTCCTAACTTGAAACCAGGACTTTGGACACTAATCTACTTAATGAAAATACTGCTGTTTTGTCCATGCACAGATGTAAGGAAATGAAAAACAATTGAAAATATTCAAAAGCCATTTATGTCCACTTTTATAACATAACTCCTTCAGTGGTCTCTTCTAAAACAAGAGGAAATAGATACTGAAATCTAATTCAAATTCAGAAATGTGCTTGATGCTTCTGATCAACTGTTAGAACATTAAAATACTCCTGAATTAGGATCTAAAGATCTTTGTTGTAAATCAGGCTCACAGTGTGATAAGATTTCCTATTATTGCATTGTTATTGTTACAAAGTAAAGAATGCTTACTATAAATTTAATGTATTATAGTAATCTAGCAAAGATTGCCAAGGTTTTTTTTATGAGGAGCAAATTTGGTTTCTATTCTTCTGTATTTTTATGTAGTCAAAACCCCTCTTTTGGCCTTTGTTTTCTTGTCAGTGTGGATTAATGAAACTGCTCTATCATAGGGATTGTCACGTAGATTGTCATGGAGCTTCTGTTACAAGTATAATTGAGCAATTTACCTCTGCCTCTAAATGACAACTGGCAAAGGGTTTTACTCATGTTGCTTGCATTCCTTCCTCAAGAAGAACTTTTATTAGTAGCTGGTGGCTTTACTAGTGTGTCAGGCACAGATGAAATACAGGGCTGTCACCCTCAAAGAAATTGAGTTCCAGAGCAGTATCAGGCATTTGAGTTTTATTCACTTTGTTAAGCAGTTTCTATGGAGTCTACATCCTGAATCTGACAAAACAAAATGTTGAAGGGAGAAGCACACAGGTTTGTGGAGTGTTGGAATGATGCTTCAGCTGCCTTGAGCTCAACGTAGTTCCTAACAGATGAAAAACATTTTTGTTCACTTGAGATAACTGCAAGGCAACCAAATGATTACATTCAAACTTTCCAAAGCTTGGAAATATTTGCTTCTGAGTCACAGCCAAACATGAGTAACTGCTGCCCAGAAGGGATACTGTTGTTTGGAAAGCGAGAGACAGCTATAACTGATTGCCATGCTGAGCCTGGAAATTCCATCTCAGCCTTATCTTCAGCATCTTGCTTTTGCAGCGCTCTCATGAGCTCCGCCGCTGCTGAAGCAGCAATCCAGGAGCAGCAGACCCACCTTTATGATGCAACAAACTGCTCCAACAAAAATTGTGGTGAATCCCTACACTGAGAAACAAGAAGTCTAGCAAGCAGGTAGCCTGGAGAACAGAAAGCAGTCATCAGTGTTCCTTCCAAAAAGCCATAAATGTACTGCGTAAAACTCAGCAAGTGATTTTTTTTTTTTAAATTTGATTTTGATTTTTTGATTTGTGGGGTCAAACAAGATGTTCTGCCAGAATTAAATACAGGTTAACCTTTATCAAATGACTGTGAATAGTTGGCTGTTAACCAATTTTGTTGGTTTTGTGACTTCGAATCTTGGCCTATAACAAATTATTTTTGCCTGTTGTGAATGATATTTCATCTGGTTTTTGAAAAACAGTTGTTCTTGGAGTAAGAGCTAAACATTCCAAGGACCTGCCATAAATTAAAAAGGAATATGTAGGATCTTTGCAGAAACAAGTCACATAGGAAATGCCTTCAAAACAGTTTTGTATTGAACTGACTAAGAGATAGCAACTGGGATACTCATGGAGAATCAGAGTGACAGACAGGCAATATTTGGTTCTTAACTTTATTTAAGGCACCAATATGTCTCTCTCCAATCTTCCCCAAGAAGGTTTTCTTGAAGACCTTAGTAGGATCTTCCCTTCTCAAGCATCCTGCCATTTTTTAATGGGAGAAGGTAATAACATTAGGAAACAGTCAAAAAACCCCACTCCCAGCTTGAAAACAGTGCCTTTCCTGTGGTGCTTCAAGTCTATATATGGATTTCTCTTACCACCAACCAAAATGTTCCTTTTCTAAGAGGAGGAACACTGACTCTTGGAAAGGACTAAAAGATTCTGGGCATTTGGAGTCTCTCCTTGCTGCCAGCTTTTCAGCTAAATACAGTTGCGGACTCTCCACTGTGCATAGGGGGATAAAAAGCAGATGCCTTTCAAATCCCATGAAGTTTCTGTAACTGTCATTTAAAAGAAAAACACCTTTGACTTGTGCAGCAGGCAAGCCTGAACTGAAACCACAGGGAGAGAGTAAATATGATCCTCCTGGTGAAACCACAGGGAGAGAGTAAATATGATCCTCCTGGTGTCATTTTAAAAGCCTCTTTTCTGTCTGTAACTGCTCTTTAAATGTAAATAAACACTGTTCTCTTAATATGTGAATTTCTTCCCCAGAACTCTATTAGGGATTGCAGAAGTATTACCTCAGTGTATATTCAGACATTATTAAAACAAATTACTCTATTGCAGTACAGCTAAGGCCCATTCATTCATTCATTCATAATGGCAGAGGACTGTGCAATGTCCCTGAGGTATGCCAGAAACAACCGTTCTGTTGTAAGCTTACACAATCAGTTATTTAAAATTGATTTATTTTGTTAATATCGTATAATGGCTCCCAGGAGGAGATGAAAACAAACAGATCAGAGCTGATTATGCCTCCAGGTTATAGCTTGAGACAAGGCAGTAACTCGTGGGTCTAGAACTCGCAGCTACAGAAAGATACTGCTTTGTGCTCTGTGTGCTTTTTTTCTCCTTGCAAACCTTTGAACCTCACAGTGTTCATGTGCCTCAGGGCTTAAACCACCACAGGCCTGCATTGTACACTTTGGCCCAAGGTCTCCAGATTGCCTGGACTGTACCTGGCAGAAATCCAAAGGGGTCTGTCTTGTACACACAGCTATGGGTAGTTTTAAACCATCCTTTAAAGCTCCCCTGCTCTTGGGTTCCTCTAGTCTTTGGCCAACTATTGGCATTGGATAAAACTGGCCAAAGAAAAAAATCTCAAAACAGCTGGGGATTCCTGGTGAACAGAGACAATTTGTTCCCCCTTTTATACTCCGTGTGTTGAAAATGCCAAAGGCTTGACCTAGAATACAAAGGTCTGTATTGGAATTGGCTCAGCTCAAAGAGGGAATTTGGAGACATGTTCTGATTTGGCTTCCAAGGGGGATTTTAACATACAGACATCTCTCTTCCTTTCAAAACCATTGCCCATGGTTTGATCATTTCATGGTTTTCATCATTCATGGACATCGTTTCATGTGTTGCATCTTCCTGACTCTCCATTTGTTTCCATTTTCCTGTCAGATGCAGGTTTCTGTCGGCTTTAATTAGCTTTAGTGAGTGGTATGACTATACAGCAGCTTTCTCTTGCCACAGGAGGGAGATCATTCCTAACCTTGCTGCTGAGGTAATTCCTTGCTGTAAACAGCCCATGAATTACTTTTGCAGGAGCAAAGCAAAACATCAGAAACACGAAGGGGGAAATGTGCTATGTCCTGTGTCCGCACTCACTCTGAAGTGCTGTGAATGCTCTCAACCCAGAGGCCATCCAGCCAGCTGGATGAGGCACACTACAGACAGTGGCTAAGAATGTAATTCCCGAGTAGGACTGTTGCACTGGCCGCTGTCACTGTGGTCGAAGTGCCTTCTGGCTGCAGCCACACATGAAAACCTGCTATAGTGGGAGCTGCTTCGCTCGTACCTAGTGCAGCACAAAGTCTTGTTATCATACACATTCCCCTTCCCACCAAAGCTGTGTAAGCGCTGTCAGATCTTTGCTCTAAATATAAAATTCATACATTGGAGCTACTTGACTGCTGATCGTTATGTAGCCCTGCAAGACCAAATCCTTGGGCTTCTGTTGCTTGGCTGTGCTTGCCTCTGCAATCCATGCTTTTAGATAGTCCCTGAGGAGCAGAATCTGCCTGGCCTGATTGGTGATAGATTGTTGAAAGCAAAGTCATCCCCTATTTATAGGAGAATCACAAGTTTTCCTTATATTCCTGGATCTCTGAGGCTTCAGTGGATAAGAAGACCTTATTTCAATCCCTTGGCAACAATCTAGGGATCTGTCCAATAAAACAGTTATATTACTTCAAATAAAGTGAGGCCAGGACCAAGGATACATTTCTGGTTTCTTAATGCCTAGTTTAACTGTTGCTACTTTAATGGTGTTTGGCCTTCAGATTTAGGCCTGATTCAAATCTCTGAGGGCTGTGTTTTTGAGGCAGAGTTGTCCCTACATCTCTTGGGTAGCTGTATCAAGTATATTAGACTGACACAACTGTGACCCTGGAATGTACTTACACCTGTGGCTGAAGGCGCTGAGTAGACCCTTCTGAGTGACACTTCTGAGTGTCTTCTGAGTGGCTACTAAGCAGACGCTTCTGAGGCTTATTCAGAGAAGGCCTAGACAGCACCTGAACACTTAAAAGCCGTTGAGATTCTCTGCATAATCTGGGGTCTGCCCAGCCCTAGCTAGAGCCTCACAGTTTGTTTTAACTATGATCTTCCTTGCATGGGTCCTGGAGCTGTTGCACGCTCCTAATGTAGATGGGTCACTCTGTGCTGACAATGGCTTCATTCTTTGGGCCCTGCCTATTACCAGACATTTGATTTCTTGCTTTTTATTTTAATGATAGGTACAAAACTCACTATATTTAATTTGCAAGTTCTTTTTGAGATGCATGAAAGGCATGAGGTAAAAGAGATTGGAAGTATACATCTGTCATGAAGTTATTTTCTTACACATGGTACCTATTTTGACTATCCAGATGGTAAACTATCCCTGGTTTTCACTAGGACCTCTAAATTTACCAGTACTGCATAAACAACATTAAATAATAGTAATGTTACTTACATATATCTATAAATGCATACAGTATATATACAGCACAAATCTGTTTTGTGATTTACAGAATTGATATTCTGTAAATATCAATTTAGGATTCTGCTTTTTTGTTCAGAGCTTTTTATCAAGACAATCTTTTGGTTAAATTTAAAAGCACATGAAATTTCCAATAAAAGACAAACTCTAGAAAAATAATAGAGCAGACATTGGGACAAAAAGGATGAGCAAATAATAAAGTTTATATGTAGAGTATGGATCAGATTTCAAAAGCGAATGAAATAAACTTAAGCAAAACAGCATGTATTCCAAGTTGGAATCAGCTATAATATGATGAGAAATCTGTGTACCTCCTATTGTAAATATTTATACTTTTGAATTTCCTTAGTAAACTGCCAGATATTATTCCCCAAAGAACATTATTTACTCGTTTTAGGTTTTAGCTTATCTGCCTTTCAATTCTCTGGTGAGATCAAATTCTCACATTACTGACACATGGGGGTTTTTTTATTGCAGATCAAAGGGGAATACAATTCATACATGCATTACAGCATAATCTCTTAACACCTAGCAGAATATAGTGACTAAAATTTGACTTCATAGAGCATTAAAATTCGAATATGATGCCAGAAAAAGTGCCATCAATCTCCCTGGAACTGAAATCCACTAGTTATCCTCATATGCGTAACTTCTGCACAGTCTTCCCCATGCTAGATCACTGCCAGTACTGCAACACAATTTCAAAGGGACGCTTCCATGCACTCAAAGATCAGGGGATTATGGGTGCAGGAATTACTCTATTTAAATTTACATATGAATTCTGCTCTCAATGTACCTGCAATTACTACGTTTCTGACAATACACAGTCTATTGGTCAGTCTTGCTCAAGGTGATGGGACAGACCCTGAGCTCTGGCCTACCTCATTCCAAATTATTGTGTATCTGTAGATAATTTCTGTCACATCTTTCATGCTTTATGTTTTATCTGATTCTTACTTTCCCTGCTCCTCAATGGGGTTACAGTGAGGCTTACATGTCTTTGACTTAACTGCCTTGATGCCTGCCCAATAAAAGTCATCATCAAATGTAGTTTGTTATTTTTGCTTTGAGCTTTTACATGGAAAATGCACTATTGACTGCAGTGGCACAAGATCCAGCATTTGTTCCTACAGGAGGTTGCAAGGGAAATGGAAACTCTCAGTGAAGGGTTTATATCTTCACTGGCTCACAGAGTCAGTAATTTAAGGTGAGTTTCCTCTATGCATTTGTGTATCTCATACCCTTTTGGAAAATCTTATCTTTGATCCAGGAAGGTGTGACTAGGCATTAAAGTATGAAACTTGCTGCTACAATTGCACATGCTTTCCAAAATCACTGATAACATCCTGTTCTGTCATGTTGGTGTGTCTGTTTAACTTACGAGTTCCTTAGGTCAAGGACTGTCTACAGCTCCTTGTTTATATGGTAATTAATAAATCTTTGTCTGTGTTGATTAGTCCCTAGACATTACAATAATAAACAAAGCAGTTAGGAATCATCAGTCACATCAGATTTGAACCAGAAGCGTAAAGGCAAGGCCTCATCATCCCTTGTGCCATTCACTCAGTCTTTTTTCAGCACAAGACATTTCCACCTCCTTCCCAGCAATCCCCATCTCTTATTTTTTCTTTATATGGCTAAAAAACAAGTAAGAGAATAGTCTCAAAAATGGTTGGAAAAAAATTGTCATCTGAGCCCCTCCAGGTCCAGACAACAACAAAAAAACAGAAAAGCGGGGGGAAAAAAAAGAAGAAAAGAATGTCTAGTTTGGCAAAAAAGTTTTGATCAAAACAGCTGCAATTTGCAAGGATTAGATCTGGTTCACTGTCCTACAGAGGTAAGAACTGGACAGTGGCTCTTTATGATTTCACAGCCCTCTATGTAGGTTGCCAAATTAAGTATGTTTTGGATGGAAGTCTGAAGAAAGAGCTGGCATCAAAAAAAGTTTTGGTGTCCACTTCCAGCCCTAATAGTTTTCTTTTAATCTTTCGCCAGGGCATGGGAAATACAATCCTCCTTCATTAAAAGTATTTAAGTGATCATCTGTTGGACTGTATGTGGCTTGATATTTGCCCCCTTTATGGGATGAATAAGCTGCATGGAATCTGGCTATAAGCTGAAAAGTCGCCATGGAAATTTTTACAAAGTTTCTCTCCTCTTTACCCCCCCAAAAGTAACTTTTTTAATTTCTAGAACTACTTCTCCTTCTTCTGATGGTATGTGAGGAGTAAACCAAGGAGAGGATATATCTACCTGGAATAATACCTAAAATTCTTCAAGGTAGTCCTACTGTATTTTAGTTCCCTAAAGCTCTCTTTCACTGTCATGTGGCCATTTAAGTGATTTTCTGTGTTCTGTTGTATGCTTACAGATAGAAGAAGGAAAAAATAATTGTTTACTTTCGGCTGGTGCAATTGAGCTTGAAATAGTAAGTGAAAGCAGATGATGAACAACCAAAGTCTCAATACTGTACATTGGTTTTGCAGGGTTTTTTCCCTAGTTCTTTTGAAATCCACACTCCCACCCCCACATACACGTGGCAGTGTTTGTAGATTTTGAGCCTTGGGAGTGTTAGCAGCTGAGTCTTGTGTAACCTTTCCACTCTGGGGCGGGAGCTCCTCAGCTTGTGCAGCTAAACCACTCACTGCTGGGCACTGGTCAGTGTGAAGTGAGGAGACCACGGGAAAACAAACAAGCAAACGAAAAACAGTGTCCTGTGGAAAGCATTGCCTAGCAAATAGACAAAAGACAGTGATTTATTTGCTGCTAATTGACATCTTAAATCAAATACCAAAAGACATTAGAACTCTCAACAGTATTCTCTGTAAGGATATTACACACTCTTCTGTGACATGGTGCAAATGTTAGGGGCTGAAGGACAGCTTGCCCATCTAAACTCAGTTTGCCAGTTTAGGTTTGATGATACAATTTTCACTTTCTATTCTGTGACTCTCAAATTTTCAGTTTTCTCAGACTTCTGTGTTCAGGCTCAGAGGCGGCTGCTGCGCTTTGATGATAAAAGCAGTATTTAGTTTTTACACAATATGTGTCATAAGTAGAAGACAATGCACTTCACAAAATAGATCTGTATCATTACCCTTTTACCTAAGGGAAAAGTGAGGCTTTTAGAGGTGAAGAAATTGGCTTTTGATTATTAGAGTATTACAAGCTTTTTTTTTTCTTAAGGAAGGTTAGAGCATGCTAATTATTATTTTTATTTTTGACTTACTCTTGCAGTAGATCTGTCCTGATTTTTGAGTAGGAAAAATGTGGTTCTTGGTGATTGTGTGCAAATCACTGAATCCTTCTTTCCCTTTATATTCTTGTCTATTGAAAATATTGATGATACCTTGATTTTAATTTTAAAATACTGATGATAATTCAAAGCAGATTAATAGACTTAAATTTAGAAGCAATGGTGAAGTACTGCAAGATCTTTGGCTAGGAAGTATTTACTGACAGGCAAGGCAATATTATTTATATGCTACAGTATTCTGGACTGCTCTTAAAATACTGATACTAAACCGAGAGAGCCATGACTGACTACTTACATGAGCCTTATTGGATTAACAAGGTAAAGGGAACTATGTTTTTTTTAAAATCACTTCTTTATCACCTCCCATGCTGCTCTGCTGTGGCAGTGGCTGTTCCTACATTTGCAGCAGCATCCTGGTTTGGATATTCCCTAAATCAGATTTCACCTTGATAGAAGATTTGTAATGTGCTGAGTTGTTTTCCTGAAATGGAGGTCCTGGAGCTGGAAAGATGTCGCTGTGAGCGACACTGACGGCAAGGAATGTCACGAGTAAGTTCAGAAGGGAAAGCAGTTCTGACTTTTATTAATTAATTAATTCATCTCTTATAGCATGGATCGCAAAGAGTGTGTTGAATGGTATAAGACAATTGGGTGCTCGGCCATCTACCCCTTGAGGGGATTGGTCAAGCTCTAAGACACTTGTTCTAAAATATCAGAAAGCTAGAACCATAACAATCTTGCATAACAAACCCAGGTGCAAGATAAAGAGTTAGTTTACAAAAACCCATAGCAGTGTTTTCATAGCCTCTGTGAGAACTGCATAGTTCTCACAGAACACTGCAGAAAAGCTGAAAGATTTCTCTACCAAAGCTTTTCAGCATCCACAGAAAGAGGCAATTGCACTGCACCCAGCTAGTGGTAAATACTTCTAAAAGGCATGTTACTACAGTCATTCATCTATAAATCATCTCCGTATAACCTCCCCTAAGTTTCTTCTGCAGATCTATGCTGGTGCCACCAGCTAGCCCAGATGTCCCTGTTCTTTGCTGGAACCTCACACCCACCTACTTCCCTTTCCTGAAACACCATGCCAAGGAGCATGATGGATCACACAAGTCCATGCCCAGACATCTGTTTGCTTTTTATTTGGAAAAAACTGCTTTTCACATTATAAAGCCCAGTGTGCACATCTTCAGACATCCGCAGTGTGTCTGTAATGTGACCATACAGGAGTCTCATGTTGGCAGCACTCAACATTTTCATCAGAATTTCAGTATTGGGAGTTCTGAGTGCTTGCAGAGAGGGGTGAGTTGAACTGAGGATATGAAGTGGTCACTCATGGGAAATGAGAAGGGAATTAAGGTGTATGACTGTGGTGGGATGCAAAATTTTAATTGTATCTGGTCCCTGGTTTTCACTGTGAGAGAGCCATGAGGGTGCAGGGGAAGAGTCAAAGGGCTGTGAAATAAATGTTCCTGAGGGGTGTGTATGTTTCCCTGTGATCAGGAATTCTTGGCCACTTTCATAGGATTGCCTCAAGAAAGAAAGGCCCCTCGTAGCAGAGGGGTAATACATAGGTCATACCTTTAATAGGCAGGGCCAGCATCAGCTCTTCTTGTTTACATGGCTCTCCCCAGCTTAGCCTTCCATAGAAGCAGAAAGTGACCACTGTGTGCTCTTTCCTTTGTGTTTTCCATTAGGTTTTGATCACAATTACCTGTTGGGCTGGTATGCAGTGATCTCCCACGCACTTCCTTTTTCTCTGCCCAACTGAAAGATGGAGATGAGGCTTGATAACAACCCTCATGTGATGTCAGTGGACACCCTAAAGGATCCTACCTTGTCAAGAACTCTGTAACTCTCTGGTTTACAGGTGAGGGATGTTCAAGGGAGAGGAGTAGGAAATTTGGACAAAGCTGACTGCAGATGTTTATTTTGTCTAGAGTATAAGGACCAATTTTCTGCATAGAGTAACCACTGGACCAGATGGTCTGCTCTGTTGCTACTCATACTGAGGTCAGGGACCTGTGGAACTGAGGGGATGAATTTTACTGAAGGCATGGGATGTCTCCTAAGGTTTCTACTGCAAATCTGTGGATTTGGACCTACCAGCAAGAGGACTAACTAGCCCAGACATCCTGGTCCTTTGCTAGCTCCCTGCTGGGACCTCACACACACCTACTTCCTGTCTTGAAGCAGTAGCTAAGGAGGTATGGGGACAGTGGGGTCTGCAGGGAGGAATCAGCTGCTCTGTGGACCCCAGGCAGTAGACAGATTTTGATACTTAAAATAAAGAGGAGAAGAACAAGCCTTTCCACTGTGAAGCTGAAAAAGGAAGGGAACTCCTGTTCCTATCTGCAGTCCTTTGAATTCTCATTAATCACTCCCTCATTTGCCTTTTACAATGCCAGCCCTAGAGATCCCACTAATTTTTCTCTATTCTCTTCTCTACACCCTCAGAACATACTTACCACTGAGCATTTCTCTGTATACCACGGAGAAATGTCCAATGATGTTTTAATGAGTCTCTTGGTGTATAGTATGTTATTTTTGTTGGTTTTCCTTTGAATTGCCTTATTTCTTGATGTTGTTATGCACAAGAAAATGACTTTTTTTTCTTTTTGTGAGAACATTCTGCCACAAATGAAGCTCTAAATGTAGGAAAATGAGTCACTACAATCCCAAATCTAACGAGAGAGTATTTGGAGAACTAATGCTTCTCCTGTGGAAGTGTTTTCCATAGGGTGAGGTAAAACTGTCATCTAGTGGTCATGATCTGTTCCTGAATTACTGTTTTCATTTGGATATAGCCAGCATGTTTCCTATTCCCAGGATGAAACATACTGAAATATACCTGAAAATACTAAGCTAGAAAAAAATATGTGTTTGAAAGGCTTTGAGGTGAAGGGAAAAACCCTAGAATCTTTCATGAAGAGTAAACAAATTTATAACTTTGTGCAGCAAGGCTGTGAACTCCCCTTTTTCTCTCTCTCCCACAATTTACCACAGTGACATATCACTTTCTGCCTTACTGAACAGCTGTGGGAGGCTGAAGATCAAGATAACTGAAGCTAAAATAGGCCGTCAAAATAACCTCTCTTAATAGGTGTCCTGCTGTAGTCATTTTACAAGTCAGTCTCAGCTTCTCTGCAACAAGCACGTTGATGCTATCAGGAGAGAGCTGACTGTGTGCATCTCCTCACTCTAAGCTTATTTGTGTACCAGTGTTTTGCAGCTGCTGATTGGTAAAGGTAATGCTAACACCTACATATTAACAACTGGAGTTCAGGGGATAAGTGTGAAGAAAAGCAGGACCGGTACATGGTGTAATAAGCATATGCCCTTACAAAAAAGGAAAACTGGCAGAGGAAAATGCAGTGTTATCAGTTTGATGACTCAGGCTGGAGTATTGCTGCATAGCATTAGCACCTGCATCTTGTACCTGTGATACTGTGGACAGAAGCAGGTGTGATTCTCAGATTTTTTAATGGAGAAATTCGTGTGTCCTGATAAGTGAGGAAGCTTTTATGCAGGCAGTATCTCCTGGAGTGGATTGGCTAGTATAAATCATAATACTTAGCAAACAAGCTTCCTGTTCAGTTTGGTTTCCAGATTCTGTTTATAACTTGTATTTTCACAAGGTGGTGGATCCCTAGTTTTGGATTAGGATCCCTTTATTCAAGGTACTTTGTAAACTCAGAACTTCAAGATACCATCTGCCTTGTAATCTTTAATGTTTTAAGCATATATTGAAGGGCATTGCTGACAGAGGCAGATGATGGGGACCACAAGGAAATTACAAGACAGTCTGTATGTAATTAGCAACAATTCCAGTATGCCCACACGCTTAAGAATGTAATTTTTATTGAGCAGATGTCATTGAAGAGGTTTAGCAAAGATACTGAATAGAAATGATGAGGTACCTTTCTGGATGTTTATGCAGTTTCCTGACTGAGGACAGTGCTATCTGAGGTAAATGACAAAAAGCATGAAACAAAAATTATTTTTAAACTTAATTCATGGTCAAAAATAGCTGTCATTTTTAGTCCATCAGAGAGAAAAGATTTCTCAATGGTGAATGCAAGGGAGAACAGGTTAGGCTGTGGAAGCCTTTCTTACATATTCATTATGAAATATATTTAGGAGTGAAAATTCTTTGCTTAGTATTTTCTGTGAATAGGTTTTGATCTGACTGCATAGCTTCTGTGTAAATGTATGTTTTTATCTTTCTTTCTAGTTATGACTAAATGCACTGTACAATTTTCTTTCCCTACCAATTAAGTATGAATCTGTTTTTATTCTGCTGATAAAGATTTTAGACTTTTTAAAAATTTATTTTAATAAATTGGATTTTTTGAAAAAAATTATCTACCATTCCCTTGCCAATACACTCATTCTCCAGATTTGTGTAAGCACACTCATTCTTGAGTTTTGCATGAAGAAATCCCAGCTATATCTAGAGGGAGAATGCTCCTGTGAAAGTCATCCAGCTCTAACATGAAAACTTAAACTTCTGTAGCCAGTAGCATAAATATAGAAGATCCTGAGGTCATTTTAATTCATAACTGGAAGTAAGCTGAGCAGTACTTCATCAGTCACACACTGAACCAGAGGGTTATGGTGGACAGCAGGATGACAAACTAGGCTGTAGGTAGTAAACAGACAAATATGAGTGGGTGATACTGGCAGGAGAATGCAGTTGTAAATCCTGAAAGTTGTTGGGATGCAGAGACAGGGTAATGTCTGAAACACCACTTTTACTGGACTCTGTTATTAGCAAAGCTGTTTGAAGCAGGTAAGTGATGATATAATGACCTTTCTGCCGATATTTGCAATGTAACCAAATTTTACATGTTGCTGTGATGGGCGATGAAGCGCTTGACCTGGTTCTCATGAAACTATTTCCAGTTAGGCAGGCCCAGGAATTGATGCATGTACAGAAGCTATGTTCAGTCTCAGGATTTGTGGTGCATCCATTTTTTAGTACTCCATTGCCATCCTAAAGAACAGGTGAGCAGCTACTCTGTGGATGCACAGCAGCAGAGAATCTGCAGAAATGCTGTGCATGTGAGCTGGGTGCTCGGGACTCTACAGTCATAAGATAAGTGTGATTATTAACTGCCTGTCTAGAGCAGGCATGGCAGTTATAAACTGTCAGGAGACTGAAACATGCCTGTGAAGGTAAAATATAGCAGTAAAAGTGCGAGATGCAAATTTACCAAAATTAAATGTTGCAGCGCGAGATATAGCATCGGTAAATGTGGTTAAAGCCAAAACCTTTCTGTATGGGATGAGCTGAAAAGCTGCTGACTTTCTTCCTATGACTTTGCAACACGCTGGGGAGTTTAGAGGGCAGGCTGGCCCGACTGCTAAGAAACAGCCAGCACAGCAGTTTTGTGTGGAGGATGTCTGCACCACAGTAGCAGCACAGTGCAGAGAGGAGCAGCAAGCACCCTGATGGAGGAAGAGGAGTGCACAAAGGGACTCTCTGCTTTTGATTTCTGTGCTGCTAAGGACAAAAAATGCACTTACATATGTGTGTATACATAAGACTCTTAACTCAATACTATTTATCACAGTCACAAACTAAAATCCTGTTTTCTGCCCATAGCAGGTCTGATTGTGGAACAAAGTAAAGGACAAAGAAAATAATCAACCAATTAGCAACTTAGCAATGTCCAGGTCTGGAACTTAGTCATTTAGTTCAGTGTGATAGGCCTGTGAAGGATCATAAAACCCTACAGCTAGACAGCAGGTTAGCAGGTGATACACTTCTGTAAATATAATATATTGCTTATAAAGTGGCAACAACCTGCCTTCACGAGCTGATGAACCCCATTTATGAACACTGAACAACATAAACCACTTTCCAGTCCTCAGAAAAAAGCCTTAAGAAAGGATGGCACTCTTTGAGTGGGAAAAAATATCACTGGTCAGTATTACATCTTTTTTAAGTGGGGAATTTCAGAGGATTGTGCCTGTGTTGACTGTCTCTCTTCCTTGGTCAGTCACTAGAAGTGGAAGTTCCTTTAACAGTTGTTTGTAGCTGCTTCATATTCAGCTTTGATCCCTTCCACTCTAAAATGACGTGCAGAAATGGAGAAGAGCAATACTTGCATGCAGAGAGCACCTGGACAAGAGTGGCTGTTTCATAGCTGCTAGAGGGAGAGTAAATAACCAACTGTATCAGCTTACATGAGTAATACATTTAGGAACTTCAGTCAGTCTAGAAGTGTTTCCAAGCAGTGTGTCATAGCCCTTGGGAGCTTAGCTCGAAAGAAAGCTCTAGCAATGTGTGTCAAAAGACATTTCTAAATCTAAAGGAAAAATCCAGTTCTTCTGATGCTACAATCAGACCAAGACCCAGTCACTCTTTTAAAATACTGAAATAAGAGGTAGTCAACAGAGGTTTATAAATATATTTCTTTACTCTTACTGTAAATTTAGTTCATACTTTAGCGAGAAAGGCATCAATCCAAAAAGTTTGAGAACTGCTATTATATGGAGGACAATTTATTTTACTTATTCCCAAAGGATATTTTGTGAAGGTGAGAATAAGTCATCTCAAAATCAGACACAGTAAGATATATAAGCTAATTTCCATACAAAAAAGTGAACTTTCAAGTACATTGAAAAGAATATGAGTAAAATATCTAGACATACAAATGAAAAACTCCAATTGTGGTAGTTATAATAAATATGACTAGAATTAGCAAGCCTTTGATCATTTTTGTACATTATTGCACATTTATAGAAGATATATTTGTACTTGTTTTGTTTTGTGAAGTATTTTACGTTTGTTTCTGGTAAAAGTAGCCTATGGGTTTTGAGTAACATAATTATTTTTTAGTATCTTAATGCTTATACTCTTAAGAAAGAGAGGAATGCCGTATCTTCATAGAATCTTATGGGAAAATAATCATACCAGTGATCTGAAACACAGAATGAACATATTTAGTGGAAATCACAAAATCATAGAGTGGTTTGGGTTGGAAGGGACCTTAAAGATTATCAAGGTTCACCCTCCTGGCATTGGCAGGGATACCTTTCACTAGACCAGGTTGCTCAGAGCTCCATCCAACCTGTTCTTGAACACTTTAAGGGATGGGGCATTCACAGCTTTTCTGGGCAACCTCTTCTAGTGTCTCACCACCCTCACAGAAAAGAAACTTCCTCCTAATATCTAATCTAAACCTACTCTCTTTCAGTTTGAATCCATTCCCCCTGCCCTGCCACTGCACGCTCTTGTAAAAGTCCATCTCTGTCTTTTTTGCAGGTTCTTTTCAGGTACTGGAAGGCTGCAATTAGGTCACCCTGAAGCCTTCTCTTTTCCAGGCTGAACAATCCCAGCTCTCTCAGCCCTTCCTCACAGGAGAGGTGCTTCATCCCTCTAATCATCTTGGTGGCCTCCTCTGGATCTGCTCCAGCAGGTCTATGTCCTTCCTGTGCTGAGGACCCCAGATCTGGATGCAGCACTCCAGGTGGGGTGTCACCAGAGTGGAGCAGAGGGGCAGAATCCCCTCCCTCCCCTGCTGGCCACGCTGCTCTGGATGCAGCCAGGATGTGTTTGGCTTTGTGGACTGCAAGTGCATGTTGCTGGGTTGTGTCCGGCCTCTCATCCACCCCAAGGCCTTCTCAGCAGGGCTGCTCTCAATCTGTTCATCCCCCAGCCTGTGTTGATACTGGGGGTTGTCCCAACCCGGGTGCAGCCCCTTGCACTTGGTCTTGTCAAACCTCATGAGATTTGCATTGGCCCTCTTCTCAACCTTGTCCAGGCTCTTCTGGATGACGTCCCATAATGGCATCACAAAATACTGGATATGAACCTAACAAGTGAATTAGTCATGCTCGTGCAGTCTCTTTCTTAGTGGATGACCTTCTGAATTTATCCCTTATTTCCATTTTCAAAACCAAATCTTCCCTACCATTATCTTCTGCTATTTGAGGTATTCAGTGATGATCATGTCTTGGGGTGACTTTATGATGTGTATCCCCTATTGCTACTCTATGCCCACCAATCTTTTCTGTGCTTTTAAACTGAGGTCACATGTTACTAACATATGAATTAGAAAAAAGTGGCTGTTGGTGGAAGAGTGTTTCATTTTAGTTCAGACATAACACTCCTCTGGTCTCCCAAATGTGTGCATCATAGTGTCAAGTGCATCAAAGTAAGTACAAATGACTGACAAAACCAGGATTTCCAAGGCAAGAACAGCAGAGGGAAGACTGGTCACAACTTCTTTTCCAGGAAAAACTGTGGTGTGTGGTCTGTCATGTCTTCCCAAGGAATAACACATTTTGCCAAGGAAGAAAGCAAAATGGGGAAAAAAAGAACTATGGACCCATCAGCAAGCAGAGGTGTTTGAACAGACCTGTAGATGCTGAAAAGCTTTGGTAGAGAAATCTTTCAGCTTTCTGCAGCGTTCTGTGAGAACTTTGCAGTTCTCACAGAAGCTATGAAAAACACTGCTATGGGTTTTTGTAAACTAACTCGTTATCTTGCACCTGGGTTTGTTATGCAAGATTGTTATGGTTCTAGCTTTCTGGTATTTTAGAATAAGTGTCTTAGAGCTTGGCCAATCCCCTCAAGGGGTGGATGGCCGAGCACTCAACTGTCTTATGCCATTCAACACATTCTTTGCGAACCCTGTTATAAAAGGATGATTATAATTAATTAAACTACTACTACTTTCTTCTTGAACTTGGTCGTGTCGTTTCTTGCCATTCTCGGTACTTTACAGCGACACAGACCTAGTGGTCCATGATGCCCCAAAATCTGAAGAAATCCTCTGAGAAGTTTCTTTCTGTAAGCAGTCTTCTATAAAGTATCTCTTTACTTTTCCGGTGCTGTTGAATCATTCATGTTTCTCTAAACAGGTCCTGTGGAAGATTCTGCCCCACTGTCAGATCAGACACTGAGTTGTAAATTACATTCTCCTTCTGCACATAAGTAGTATAAGGTTCCACTTCCATCGTGTCATCCTAGAAAAACAAAACCAAGAACTGTGAATACAAGGAGGAGTTTAGTTTGGCAAGACTCTGCAAATCTTTCATCTGTACTGAAGAAAATAACTGGGAAATAGTGCTTTCATATTTACTCCTCTTCAACTAAGGAAAAAAAACCTCTCTATTGCTTTTTCTACCAAGGAACATGGATTGCTGTTCCTGTCAAAGATTTGGAGTGTAAAGCTAAGGTATTGTTTCACTTGCCTCCTTTTTTTCCCCTTTTACTCTACTTACTTTGGCCTGAAAAAAATTTGTATTAGGTTCTAATTCTCTAGAAAGAGCAAATAATATGCTGGAGTGTTGACCTTGATTCATTCCTGCATCAGCCTACCATTTCAGTCTATGGACGTGCTAATAAAAGTCACATGACATGACCGCAAGAACACTGGTACTTAAATCATTATTTTACATTAATGCAGCTGCGTCTGTCAGCAACAACGGGGAGGTAGGAACAGCAGGAACACTAATAACTAGAATTGACTAAGTCTCTTCAGAAACTGAAGCATCTTTTAAAGTTGATGACAGATTTTGAACCTAGTGTATACTGTGGGTGCACAGATACCATATAATTGTAACACATCTTGTCTGCATAGAGATGCTGTTATTTGGATTTAGCAGCAGAGAACAGAGACAGAGCTGACAGGTGAATTGCTCAGCCACACAGGAAGCTTCTACAATAATATCTCCCAGTTTGCAGCTCAGCACTCCTTCCCTTGTCTTGAGTATGATTGTTTATTTGATTGTGGATTGACCATACAAGAAAAAGAGTGGTCTTCAAAACTCACATTATCATTCTGGACACCAAAAGAGATATTATTTTTCTCTTAGTGTCTGTTAATCTTGTTGCTTAATCTTCTTGTTCACTAATAGTTTTCTTAATATTCCCCAATCCAAGATATTGCCTCCCTTTCTGATTATTATTTGGAGAGCAATTGTGGTCAGAGTATCTGATATGATGAGGGAAATGTGCTGGGACTCACTTCTTGTTAAGATTAAAGGATGGCAGTAGCTGAGTGTTTGCTGTTGGAACACACCTGTAGTGTTTGCTCCAAGTGAAGATAAGCTTTGTTTTGTCCTATAAAGAGCTAAGAGTAAATATATGAGACACAGATTTTACTCTCTGAAAGCAGAGAGTAAAAATCTAATGTTTTCCCTTCACTGATCATGTTTCCATGGCTACCAGAAGATTCCGTGATTTGGTGAGGATCATTGTCCTTACCTGTTGGGAATGTGCAGGAGCAATTTCAGGAGGCTTGGTTTTGTGGCATGGTCTGTGAAAAAGAAAACAAATATTAAAACATGTTTGGCTGGATCACAGCTTGGATTCTTTGATCAAAAGCTTATGACATATTTATTTTTCTTCTCTTCAAGAGTAAAGCTTTCTTATGTTTCTCTCTCCTTGATTTTGATCCTGAAATTATAGCAACTTAATTTTCTTAAGAGGTCTTTTCTCATGTTTGTGGGAGCTTGTACATAAAATGGAAGCAAAATATTAAAATCAAAGCTCTCTGTAAGGATATACATTTTGTGGTTAGTGGAATTGTCTGAACTAATTCTTCACCTCAGAGGGAAAAGGCCTGAGAGAAAAACAGTTTCTGAACAGGCAAATGAGGAACATAGCTGAGGTTTTCAGTACAGGTGCCAATTCAGTGTAGATTTTCCTTGGAACTGCTTTTTTTTTCTTCATAGGAAATCCTAAAGAGGCTAGACTCCAGCTTCACCCAGGGAACATTTTCATAAATACAGATACAATCTGCTGTCCCTTCTGATCATATGGCGGGCTGGCATTGCTCAGTCCTCTGGCATTTAGTAGAACTTATTAGGCAGCAGAGCAAACACCCTGATCTAACCAAGAGAGACACTGGCAGACTATCACAGTATCTGAAGAACAGTTTTACTCTCACAGATTCCTATCAGAATGAAGAGCTCCCCTTTAGCAGGCAATGCAATGAGGGCCCTCAGCCAACTTCTTCCTATTTATATTTTACTCAGATGCATTATTCCGTGAAGATGTGTGCAATGCACAGTGTCTGCAGTACAGAAATATTTGATATAGTTATTCAGTTATTCACAGCAGCACAGACTGACAGAATCATATGATTTCAAGACACAAACAGTACATTAACATTTCTTCTAGTGCTAGAAAATATTTCCTTAGCACCTTATCATACATACATACCTATCACTGTGGAGCTTGAAATAGTAAATGACAGCCAACAAGATTATGATGATCAGAACCCAAGGAATGGTGTAGATATACTGGATAAAGCTGTATCCCTCTAAACACAAAGAGACAGTCTCAGATATATCTTCTTACTTCTCAGTTTCTGTATTATTTCACTAGAAGATTAAAGTTGTTTTAGCACATACACATATTTTCAGCATGCTTGTAAATGAAATAGAATGTCCTTCAGCAGAAGGGAAAGTCAATAATGAAACCTGGCTGAGAAACACAAATGGAGTCTGTGTCAGAGACAAAAGTAGATTCCACAAATCCCACAGTGGACACTCAGAATATTTTTTCACAATGCCACATCTGAGCTCCTCTCAAGGACTCAGCTTTTCTCAGTGCTCATGTGTAGTTCTCAAAAGCAACAAGAAAACCAAATAACCAGAACCCAAGGGTCATACAGTGTCAGACATTCACAACTTGGAATGAAGTAATTTATTTTTTTCTGCTAGCCACACAAGAGTTGACTCTCTTTCTCTCTCATACCATGACATTTAAATTTGCATCAAAAAAAAAAAATTGCTGATATTCCAAGTTATTATTTTATCACAAAGATCATGGCTGATTTGTCTTTGTTTCCAACAGCATTTCCACTACCAAATGAACACTACGACATTTGTATATATATCCCTCCTAGGGAAGAAACCATTAGGAAGTAGTGTCCAGAACACAAACAAGCTGGTGATGTTTCTGGGCAAAGGCAGCTGGGGATGATACCCTTGTGTTTGCAGGACTTCAGTGAAGCTTTCTACATCTTTTAGAGATTTTCCCTCCTAGAAGGAACCAGGGCTGACAAAGCTGGAAAGGGGTTTGAACGCCAAACATACAAAGGGAAACTCACCTGAGGGATAACAGGCTATGGACTCACTCCAGTTCCTGGCAGGGTGGGACACCATGCAGATGGTCACGTTGGTCATGTTGGTCACACTGCTGTTACTTGCTGTGAACCTGCTGAGAACAGTCACTGTCCCATTGTCGTGGTCTTTTTCCTCTGCAGTGGAGCTGCTCTCTGGGACCCACGAGAGCTGAGCCGGCGGCTTCCCCACCGCTGCCTCGCACACGGGGCTCCCCTGCTCATCACAGTACAGCCTCGGCCTGGGGGGGGCTGCAAAGCACCAGCAAGGGGAGATGTGTGGAGTTAGTTTGGCACAGCTGGGCTGGGCTGTTCTTGCTCCCTACCCAAAATGAGCCCAGTGCAAAGAGGAGGATAGGGTTGGAGGTGCCATCCCATCCCATCCCATCCCATCCCATCTCCAAAGCACGAGAGACAAAGACAGTGTCTCTTTTTCCCTTTTGCACAATTCTCTCCCACTCAGGTGAGCCTCACCACAGCCATTCGTATCCTCTGTGAGTACATGGGAAATTGCTTCACACCTGTCATTTCTAACCAGAGGGAAAGGAAACAGCAGAAAGAGAAAGAGTTCTGGAAAATAAAGAGGAGGGATATGGCAGCTACCATCCATGAAATGCATGAGTTTACCCCAGCAAGAATTACAGAATGGCTTAGGTTAAGGGAATTTTAAAGGATCTCAAAGATATTCTAGTTCCAACCTCACTGCCATGGGCAGGGACACCTTCCACCAGCCCTGGTTGCTCAGAGACCCATCCAGCCTGGCCTTTAACACTACCAGGGATGCAGCACTCACAGCTTCTCTGGGCAACCTGCTCCAGTGCCTCACTACTCTCACAGTACAGAATTTATTTCTAATATCTGATCTAAATCTACTCTCCTTCACTTCAAAAAAAGAAAAAAAAAGCTCCACTTCTTACTGCACACTTCCCCTGCTGCATGGGCAGAGGAGCTTTGCATGTCCAGGCCCGGACATGGTCTTTTGGATAACTGTAAAAGGAGCACGGAGTGCCTTACCCAGCACAGTCAGGTGGTACGTCGTGTAGAAATTCCCCTCTGTTGATACCATTTCGCAGCTGTAATTTCCCTCCTGGGCTATTCCCACTTGCCGTATCTCAAGGGCAGGACCTGGTCTGAATGTCAACTTTATGTTGTCACAGCAGTTTGTACTGTTTGTCATTTTCTTATCAGCCCTGTATACCAAGGAGCAGGGGCCTCCAGCCTTGGGGCTTGTTGTCCATTTTAGCATAGTTATATTTCCTTTGAGAGGGCAGGGGAGCACTGAGCTGTCACCTATGGTCACTGACACTCTGCTGTTCCCTGAGGAGAGAAAAAAAGAACATGTGAGAAGGTGCTCAGGGATGTCATGGCCTTGGAGTTGTGGTCTGCACTTCACAAGGAGACGTCTGCACTGGTACACGCCAGCATGAGGCCACGTCTGTGCTCATCTGCACATTATCTGTCATCTCTCATTACAGCTGTGGATTATGGAGCCAGTGGCCAGTCATAGCCAACCCTCACAATACTCTCAACAAATTTCCCACTGAAGATCATCTTAGTGGATAAGACTGGATACTGGAGGAGGACCCTACTGCTGCCCATTGTCTTAAGCAGTTCAGCATCCAAAGAGTGTGCTTGTATCAGCAAATCCTCCAGTGGGTTGCTCACAGGGCTGAAAATATAGAAATATGACTATTGCATCTGGCCACATGATAGTGGCTTTTCTCTGGAACTGCTGCTACCAACAAAGTAAACAACTTTTACTTCTGCATTCGTACGAACCTAACACTTTGGGCAAAGGCCATCTGTACCTCTCAGGCATTACACAGGAACACATAACAGTGATGGAGCTTTGTGTAGGAGGAAAGTCCTAAGCTTTTTATATATTTTTCATACATTTGTAGCTTTGTAGTTTTCTAACATGTGGCTGCAGCTCCCAGTACTTTTCCTACCCCTTTCCCCCTACATTTTAGAACAATAAGCTAACACTCTAACACATATTACTCTACATTCCTGAAATATTATTTAGTCTTGCCTCTTTAGCCAAGGACATCGTATTTTCTTTTACAATGTATCCTAGACATAATAAATATGGGTCTAGAAACTCGGGATGGGGGGGGAGTTGGTGCTCCATATGGGGCAGAACCAAAAGGGGGGCTTACTTAACTAACTGCTCTTCTAATTGGACACTAATGTTAAATATGCTAATTTGTTAAACTTATAAAATTGTAGAACTCCTGTATCACATACGCATTTTGCCATATTTACACCTGGATGACTCCAATTAAAGACCTGCTTTTATATTAATTCCTATATTAATATTGTCTCGAAAGTGTGTTGTTTTGTTTCTGTATTTTGAAGGCATCAAAAGGATTTTGCCTTATGTGTCAGGGTTGTCTTATATGTGCATTAGTGTTTCCTGCACGTACACAAGCAGCCTCTTTCATGAGGCACTTGTGAGACTCAGAGAAGAGTCTGAGGTACAGGTTGTGAAGAGTAGGTGAGGGAATGGAACTTTTGTGTCCTTTGGCTCCTGCTGAAATTAAAAGCAGTCACAACGTACGTGAATGAAAATACACAATTAATGAGTTAACAGGAATAATACCCATAGCTGTAGTCCAAACAAACCTCTATTTACCACTTCACTCATTTCCTCTTTTAGTAGGTGGCCATTAAACTTTGGGGCCGCCACTGATCTCTCAGTACTCTGTGTCACTGGTGGAACATGAGTTGCTCTTTCCTTGGGCTGAGTAATGGCTTTAGTGGCATTCTGAAAGCTGTGTGTGAGGAGAAAATCAGAGTACTACTTTCAAAACATGCATTAATCTGGACAGACAGCTAAAGTTATCCAATCTGATTGGTACTGACAAATGAGTTTTTCACAAGTTATTCCAAAGAAGTTAACCCCCTCCCCAAATCTTCCAAGCAGATACACTAAAGCAGCAATTGAAAGTTCATCTGGAATATGCAAAGAATTAGAAGATTTAATTTTTGCATGATTAGTCAAACTCTTGTCAGTCTTCCTCCATGGTAGCGACCTGATTTTGTTGGGTTTTGCTACCCCCTACCCAGGTCTGGAATTATATTACCTGTGCTGTTCAGCACAGTGTGAAGCCCAGTTCCTGAACATTCACAATGCTATAAGAAGTGGTCTTAATGAGCATCAACTTTAAATCATTGGTCAAATCATTACTATTAACCTTTTTGAGAAAACTACAGTTGGTTTTACCTCAATAACATTATCTGAAAACTCATTATCTTCTTGAATCTAGGTGAATCAACCATTCCAGCTCAAGCACTTTTGCTTCTGTTTGACTGATTTCTTGGGAAATGACTGCTGCCTTGAAAAATGAACTCAGTTCACTGCATTTTAACTTCTTATATATTCCTTTAAAGGTTTTTGCCTTTTCATTTTGAGCATTAAGTATCCTTTGGGTGAAGACACTTCAGCTGCTAAGAGTGTTCTGTGATGCATTATTGCACTGGAGGTGTTTTTAAATGACAAGTATTTTTCTCCCTAATGGCATTCCAAGAAAATGTGAGGTGCGTGTTTTAAACTCAGATGATTTTACCAGGAGTGGAAATTAAAGAAGCCTTTTATCTCGTGATAGTTTCTGGATGAGTTCAATGAGTGTCTCTGAAAATTGGAGAACAAAGTGTTTCCTCTCCTAGTTTTACATTGCTGAGAGCCCCAGAGCTCCAAGTCATGCAGAGTATGGCTGACCTCATCTGAAAATGACTAAGCAAACCCAAGCACTCAAACAAGCCCATGTATTGGAGCTGGGATTTTTTTGGATGATGTTTGAAAACGCTGAGCATGGATGACAGCGCTGTACATATTTAACTGTGTACACTTTCATTTACATATTAAAGCAGCATCATTTAACTTGTCTTTCAACTCCGCATCTCCTAAGCAGCTCATTGCTTTGTAAAAGTTCCCCAGCATAAAGGGTTTTCATGCTTCAAGGCTGTAAAGAAAGAGGCAGTGAAAGTGGTGCTTTCTGCCATGCCCTGCTGTCATATTCTCCTCTGAATGAATCAGGTACCATTCACTTCAAATAAGAAACCACATCAGTCGGCTTAAAATCTGCTGAATCAAGTTTAAATACAAGTTTAGGTTTACAGAAAATTTGTAGAAGGCTTATGAAATCCCCTGTATCTTGTTATTAATTCAGAAGGCTCTTAGTAAGGCAAAAGCTTTTCCCCAGATGACAGATTATTAGTAAAAAATCTTCTTGCTTATCCTCTCCACACCGCTTCCTGCTTTTGCGAAGGTGCCATATTAATATAAAAGGTTAAACTGCTTTTACTTTACTGCCCTCTTTCATTGCTAGAGTGCAGGTAAAGCAGCATTAGTGTAAATATTAATTGTGAATTTTCTTCCTTGATTTGCTTTTTTTTGTACATGCTGCTAGAAACATGATCTTTTGGTTTCTTTTGCCAAAAATTCTTAAAGGTTTGGTAAATTTCTGTTTCTGAAGTAACTTTGAAGTGACTTACAAGCAAAATAGGACTAGGCCTGGGTAACACTTGATGGGGAGCTTCCAAACCATGAAGAATAATGTCATCCATTTTCATAGCAGTTTCTGATGAACTTTCTATTTCAAGCTGAAATATAATTTCAGGAAATGTCAAAACTTGCTAGTTTTTACCACAGAGTGAGCTTTATTTAGAAGCAATCCAAAATGTCTATTCCCAGAAGTTAATATGTAAATAGCTATGGGATCCCCAAGCACAAATGCTGTTCTTTAAATAGAAATTATCCTCAGCCCTATCCTGTCCTTCCTGGTCAGCCTTAGCATTTCCTCCAGTTTGGAGATGTTGCTAGGACCTCATGTTGGACTGAAGTTGGACATACTCTGCTTTCTCTAATTTCTCTGAGCATACCAAAAGCCATCTAAGTATCTAAAAGCATATTTTATTAGAACATAAGTCACTATGCTAGAAAGGGCCAGTTCTGCAGGCAACACAGAATTGCTGGCTATACTAATGAAAATAAAAGACATGAAAATAAATCTCCTCTGCTTTGTCTACTCCTAAAGAACAGGTTCTTTCCCTCAGTCCTCTTTTCTACTCCACAAGCTTTTGTTGACTTCTCAGGCTGCACATTTTTTACATGACCACGTCTGAGCTCCTTTTCCCTCACTTCCATGACTTCTTGTGGGTCTGCTCCAATCAAGTCCTTTGCTAGAGTCTCCTGATCTGCTTTTTTGTCCTCCTTATGCTGCCTGTCCCAGCCTGCACTCTTGGATATGTACTCAGTAGCTCTGAGGGAAGACACAATCTCCCCTTCCCTCTGGGAATTTCACTAAACCTAGAGGGTGTATGTCTACTCTGCAGGAGAACTGAACAAACGAAAGTATTTCTTGTGGTTTAATCCCAGCTGGCAACGAAGTCCCACACAGCTGCTGGCTCACTCTCGCTCACTCCCCCCACAGTGGGATGGGGAGAGAATCAGAACGGTGAGAAAACTCATAGGTTAATAGGTAAAGAAAAGACATGTACACAAGCAAAGCAAAACAAGGAATTGCCAAGGGCAGGCAGGTGTTCAGCCATCTCCAGGAAAGCAGAACTGTATCATGGATAATGGTGACTTGGGAAGACAAATATCCTAGCTCCAAGCATCCCTTCTTCATTCTTCCCCCAGTTTTATGTCCTGAGCATGATGCCACATGGTCTGGAATACCCCTGTGGCCAGTTGGGGTCAGCTGTCCTGGCTGTGTTCCCTCCCAGCCTCTTTTGGACCCCCAGCCAACTCACTGGTCATGTGAGAATCAGAAAAGGCCTTGGCTCTGTGTAAGCACTGCTCAAAACATCCCTGTAATGTCAACACAGTTTCCAGCACAAATCCAACTTCACAGTAAATACTATAAAGAAAATTAACTCTATCCCTGCCAGAAACCAGCACAGTATTCCACTCTGTTAAAGAGGAAGGGTTCAGTGCTGCAAGTGTTTTAATTCAGACCCATCACCACACCACTGTTCTCTGGAATGGTCTTTCATGCTGCAAAGTGGCTAAAAGTCATTTGCTGACGTTTCCTCTGTAATAAGCAATTGGTTTATGACCAGTGCATTAGGGAAGATATATGGCATCCACATCAGCATTACTCTACTCAAACAAAGGCTCAGAAACAAACCAGCAATGTTGCATGGCTACATCTCTCAAGGTGAAATCTCATTTTACAGCTGGGCTGAACTGACAGCTTGCTGTGGCTGAAAAAGGGAATAAGTGGTGCAGCAAAGGCCTCATCATCTGTGGGCCTGCAGAGAACAAGTGATGTGAAGAGGTGGGAGCTATCAAACTCATCTCGGTGCAGTGCTAACTGTAGGGTGGTAATTAAATGTCAGCACTGTTAACTATTTCATTGCACACAAGAGAGATTAAATGAAAGGTCATATATCCACATATTTATTGTAAATAACATCTCATTTTCAGTCATGTTCTTCACAAATGACGTGACTCTGGAAAACAGCAATCATTTTTTCTGTTAGCCAGAAAGAGCAGAGCTCAGGAAACCAGGAGTACATGCTGCCTGTCACACTGATGTGGAAAACAGATGAGTCAGGTTCTGGGAGTTCTGTACAGCACTAGGCTGAACCATTTTATTTTGGTTGTGAATGCAAATCCATTGTTAACAGGTTTCACCTTGGAGACTCATCTGACAGTAGCAGGCCTTTAGACTGAGGTCCTCCAATTTGACTCCAGCCTTTGAAATCTAATTACGCCATCCCTCATTGTCTCTCCTTGACTGTTGAAGAAGACTTCAAGCCATGTCTAAGAAGGTTCTCAAGCTCTATTGCAGTGCACTGAGTGCACATTCCAACACAATGACAGATTCCACTTCTATGTTTGAAAATGGACATATCCTCTCTCAGGAAAAAACAAACTCGGTTGAGGAGTTCACATTTGTGTTTCAAAAATGTGCTGGTTATTGTTGTCATGGTAAGATTACTGTAATGTGAAAAGACTGGGGGAAAGACTTTACTCCTTTTTTTTCTGTGTGGTTTATGTAGTGTGTTTGACAGCTCTCATGAATAACTAGTTGCACCAGCTTCGTTGCAGTATCACTTATTTAGTAATTTCTCCTGTTTCTCAGAGACTTTCTCACACTAAAAGAAGAAAGATTTTAAAAACAGGAAAATTGGATGGTGAAGCCACTAAACTATCGAGGGGAATCACTGCAAAATCAGAGACAGCTACGCAGGTTGAAAGTGCTTTTGGTTGCTTTCAAAAACGAAATATTTCCAGCCTCTGTTATTCTTTATAGCAGGTTTTAAACCACAGTAGAACTTTTTATTGCCTCAATTTCCATGACAGCCTCTTGCAAAATTTAACTGTTAAAGAGTCTTTTGCGCTATAAAGAGACTGCTTTACTTTCTCAGACATATTTCTCAGACATCCTATTGATTCTTTATTTCTTAGAGTAACAATTAACCACAGCATTTCGATGGATCTTCCCCCTACACCCCCTGCAGATATTAAACTTAGAGATATAATGAACTGAAACAATGATCATACCACAGCAAATGACTAACTGTATCTTGGAATGAATGTAGTATATGAGTCACAGCAAGTCATAATCAAAAAGGCAGCGCCGGACGCTTGGAAGAGTTCAGATACAACAGTCTGTGTTCCGCATCTGTTTTCCCCCTCTACTGCCACAGAGTTCCTGTGACACTCAGCAAGGATTGTCTCAAATGAAATGAAAGATAAATAGAAGTGCTTTGTACTAGGGCAGGAATTGCTAACATACTGGGAGACTCATATATTGTGGCTTTGTGACTGTGAGAACATAGTCACAACAGCACAGGATGGAGTGTAGGCTAAAAAACACCCCGGTGTTTCGGGTGAGTAGTAAGTAGTTAGACTCCTTCAATTTTCATTATAGAAATACATCAAATAGCTGACCTAAGCTCATATGACTCTGTTTCTTGAAACTGAGAACACAGCTTGTTCAGCACAGCTATATCTTTAAACGGACACATTAAAAGACTTACACCTTTATTGCTAGTTTCACTCTCATATTGTTTTATCCATACTTATCATTATTCCTCGATAAGATGTCCTATTCTCATTTAATTCTAGTTAGGCTTTTTCCTTATCTTCAGAAATTCCTTTCTTGCTCATACTCAAGTCGTTATTTTGTTCTTCTTTTAACACATTTCTTTTCTGTCACCACTACCATGCCCCTTGCAGTACTTTTCTTGCCACCAATACTGTGTCACTCTTTCTTGCTGTTTCATGCAAGCTGAAATAGCAACCTTACACACTTTGTCATTGGTTTTACAATATGAAGTGCTCATAGCATGGCTGGATTTTTTTAGATTGCAAACTTCAACGTGACTTTATATGTTGCAGAGGGCTGAGGACACTGATAGCACTCAATAGCAATCCCAAGGTTTCAGTCTTCCCATTCAAGGTGGAATATACCTTTGCAGTTGCCAGTTCCTAGTGTGTAATTTTTCTATGACCTTTCAATTCTCTTAAGCTTTCTCCAGTGTCTTTTCAAGCAGTCTTTCAAGACAGCTGATTTTGAAGGCCATGAAAAGATGTTAAAGCTCACTTAGGTAGAGGTGTTTGATACAGTGCCCTCTGGAAAAAAATTAGGCTGAAAGAATAAAGGGACAGCTACATGATGGATAAAGAGCTGGGTTAAGGAGAGAAAGAAAAGGCAGTTAAATGGAGGTGCCAGGTTGAAGGCAGCTTGCTGATAACGTCTCTCAGCAGATGATTTTTGCCATAATTCCATTTAACTTTTTTACTAATGGCATTGGCTGTATCAGGAGTGTGTGAGGAAATTTGTTGAAAGCAGGAAGAATACAGTGTTATTAGTGTAAAGAATTGATATGTCACACAAAAAGAACCAATTGACCTTGATGAGTAGAATGGTAGATGTGTGCTGAAATTCAGCAGCTAAAAATGTCATAATAATAAAACCAGGTAGTACAACAAATTTTGACTGGAAAGTAGAACAGAGAACCATGCCTCAATCAGTATTAAAACCAGCTTTTCAATGAAATGGGTGCTTGTTTTGATGCTCAAATTGTTTATGAAAAGTGTTTTCTAATACAATGCCTGCAAAAGAAAAAGTAATTTAATTTCAACGCTGCAATTCAATCCAGTGATTCAGTGATTTATCCTCACATAAATAGGTTATGTGAGGATATAGAAACATGACTGTGTAGAAATAAAAGGATGGGTACACTTCTTAAATGAAGAAATTAGTTGGCATTTAAATGATGTGTCAGAGTCATGCAGTTTAGAGAACAAACACTGTTGGCCAAATCCTCAGCTGATAATAAATCATCACTGAACTTAAAAAGCTGTCACATAGTATACCAGTCTGGCTGTAAACTTTGAACTTTGCTCCTTTTGTATGCAAAGTAAGTAGATCTTTGTCCTTGCAGAGTATGAGCTGGAATGGATGAGGCGAAAATGGATTTGCACTGGATGTCGAAGTGCCTTGGGTAGTATTGCTTTAAGAGTAGCACTGTGACACCACGTGTAACAAAGTGCTTCCAGTTCTCACTACAGAAACAGATACAGATTGTGTATTTTGTTCTGTGTGCTGAACTTGGCCTTTTACTCTCAGCCACATGAGAAGAAAAATAAACCAAGTACTCTTCACTTACGCTTAAGCGGCATTTTCTTACTATTCTAAACAAAAATAGATAATTGACTGCAAACTGTAGGTTGTGTGCCTTCTTTTTTCGGTCTTTGCAGAGAGCAGATAAGGGACTGCTGTGAAAACATACTTATGACCTCACTTTCATATGAGTAAAATCTCAGTCATACCTTGTTTAGTGCTTATCTTTAGGACAGTAGTTTTCATCCCAGCATTTTCTTATTCAACACCAAGATAAGGCAGCATAAGAAAATCCCCTACGCTTTTTTTTCTTATGAATGATTGTACCTCTAACTACAAAATACATCAGCTGTGAGTTTTAAGTAGCATGTGTCTCTAGAAGTGCACTCACAGTTAAAGAAAATCTACTTGCTTTGTAGGTCATGAAGTGTGTGGTCAACTTGCAAGACTGAACTTCCTTCTTTCCACGGTTTTGAAAGCAGACAAGTTCAGACACGAATGCACGCAGTGTGTATGGACCACAGCAAAGTAAAATGCTGGTATCGTAAGGACATGCTTGGAAGGTTGTACTATGGCAATTTAGATGTGTTCTAAGAAAATTTTTACTCAATTTAAAAGTACAGAATTCTTTTCTAAGAATTTGGATGAGAAAAACAGGCTGCTTGGATTAAGATGTTTTTAGGGTAAAAGAAGTCAGAATGATTCCAGCACATAGTCCCAAAGGAGTAGCAAAGAAATAGTAAAATGGAGACAAATGTAAATTTACCATAATTGGTTTTTTAGGCTATGATGTTTTGCATCTGGAGCAAGACTCCACCATAAACTAGAATAGAAGGCAACAGAGACAGGTACAGTGAAACATACTAGGACAGAGAGAGTCAAAAGGCAATGAAACACTAGTACACTAGTGAAAAAGAATTGACCAGTTTTATTAAGGAAAGGAACTAAATGAAAGCAGTAGCATTTAAGAAAGTTATGTAGCCAAACTTGAACTCTAGCTAGGTTGCTCTGTAAATCAACTTTACTTTTATTCACCTCATACTCTATAATTCCAGCACAATGTCACTGACTTCAGTTTTTCACTATTGATAAAACTGAACAACCGTAGAAAATCGCATCTCATTACCAATAATGGATTTCTTGCAGCTTCCTGTGAAGCACTTGGACATACCCATTGTCACAGGATACAACTACAGAGGCAGGACTTACCCAGTCAAATGCTGCAAAATGTTATTTCAATAAAAAGAGATTTATTGCATGGACTTCTCATGGAAGATCTTGCCTGTCCTTACCACTTCCCTTTGGAGTTATGTACACAACCATTTGAGGTGTTATGTGTGCTTAGTTAAACTAGAGAAATCTTCAAAGCATTACCAAAAATATTTTAATGCTGAGTCTTTTTCACTGCTGCTACTGAGGATCATCAAAAAAGGATTTTTAGGAGAGATCATGCCCCAGCAGCTTCATTATCCAACTCTGCCTGAGGGCAGCTCTAGGTATGACAATTATGAAGCAACCTCAAGCCTTTTTTCTAAGCTGCCCCATCTGCTGTGGTAAAAACTAACCCCTTCACACAAAAACAACATACTAAGGAAATGTTAAGGAAAATGGTTATGGAGATAAAGTCTGGTTACACACAACAGTTTTTCCATTACTTTATTTCTTTCAGAGTAGCTTGCTCTAGTCTTCAGAAGGGGGGACATAGTTCCTTCTGACCTTCATGCAACACTGTGTATGACATACAAGAGTAAAATTATCTGGACAAAATACACACATTGGATCAGCTTGACACATTTAGCCTGTGATCTCTGAAGAAAAAAATTCCTTGCCACTAGATCTTGCTCAGAGGAGCCACCCTAACATAGAAGGAAACAAGTTTAGGATCAGTGCTAGCTAAAAACTTCCCATCAAATGTGGGCTGCTTTTTATTGGGAGCAGGTTGGGGGAAGAGGTTTCAGGTGTGAAATAAGATTTTAATGGAACATCTTTTTCTACGTTCTTTGAACGGCAATATATTTCATTAACCAAGACACCAAGAAGTTAAAATCCAAATACCTTAGGGTGAAAACCCCCCACTTCTTGGCATGGGACTTTTTTTAATATTTCCAGCAAAGTGAATTTTTTAAAATCATTTTTGCCAGTAGGGTTCCCCTTTGTCTCTCCATTTTCTTCAACATTCTGTGGTGTATCTGCACTCCTTTACTTTTTGAGCAACTGCATTCAAAAATGCAGACTGTCTCTGATGCTACCATAATCGATCTGTATGAACTTGAGCAGGTTCCTCAGTACTCTTTTGAGATAGTTCTTTACCTACAGAATAGGGACAGATTTTTTGCCACCAGTGTGCCTGTTGTGAGGTTAGTAATCCAAAGTTTAATAATGTTCATTACGTATTTAAATTTTTTCCAATGGGCAGCACTGAGGTGACCATTTGGGATCCTTTATTATCCCTCAAACACATTATAGATGAGTCTTCCATTACTGTCAACAACTACTGCATCTGTTTTGCTTTAAAATATGACAAAGGAGATATTTTTATTTTCTGACCAGGTGGAATGAAGTAACTCATGTCCGCGTAGTTTAGTTCTATCTGTCCATAATAGGAATGGACACATGCATGTTACATATTACTCAGAGATGTCTGAAGTTTAATTTGGATCTCATGGACCTATCTGCCTTCTTCCTCCTGTACAGAAACAGTTTAAGTTTCTGGAACTGCTCCTCAAATCCCTAGTTCCATTATCAAGTCCCTGGATTGCTGCATGGTGTCTGGAAGAGCACAAGCTCTAAAAATGCAAATGAGCAGTATATGGGAAACATTAACTGCTGTAGCTAAACTGCAATAAAACAAAGTCAACTACACTAAAAGACAGAAGATTTGGACTGCCATTGCCCTTGGCACAAAAGCCTTTCCCATCTTGATACTGGTCATGCCCCTTAGAACGAAATTGCAGAAATTGCTCCCCTCTGTCAGCGCATCAGAGACCTTCCACTTCTCCTCCAAAAGATGCAAGAGATCCCCGCCCTATTTCAGAGTGCCTGCAGCCTCTCTTCAGCAGAAACTACATGTCCAAAAGCTTCAAGTTCACAAAGGCTTTCCCGGGCATATTTTTAGTATGTCAAAAGGATCGGTTTCTCAGATGATGTGCATTTGGCGGTCTCAGTAAAAGGCCATTTGTGACAAACTGTACGTTCCCAGCTACGGGCCTCTAAGTCGTTGCCTACCTGGAAGTCACAGGGAAAATTCCTGGCAGCCTTGTGACCACTACGAAAAGAGGAGCGGGAGTGGATATTGGGAAAGCATGTCTTAATTGTGCTTCATAAATTTTAGCACTTAATAAAAGCCACTGAATGATTTATAGCTTTTCTAGAAAGAAAGGAGCTATGCACATTTCCCGTTCTTACATCCCAATGGCCTGTTGGTCCCAGTTAGACTCACCTGATAATCTCATGACCATGGTGATGGTGAGCAGCACAAAAACATACACAGTCTTCCCAGCAATCTTCATGTTGGTTCCTGCTTTCATGGCTCAGGCAGCTCACTCCATCCATCCCTCCACCAGCTTAACTGTGGTCGCAGGGAGCATTTCTTGCCGGCCAGTACATCCTCAGCAGCCAGTGTCAGTGCTTCCTCTCCCCCTTTCCCATGCCTCTCCTTTAGCTGTGCATGCTCCTGATCAACTGGTTCCTCAAAGCTGGAGAGCTTCCTCCTTCTGACTTTTGAGAGCACTTTTCAGAGCTTCCTGTGCTGAGAGCCCAGGCAAACGCTGAGGAAGCAGGCTGAACAATTCTGCCTTCCGTTCATTGGCTCTCCTCAGGAGGCTGATGAGTGAAGATAAACCCTGCAGCAGAGTTCAGAGAGAGTAACAGCAGAGGAGATCATTCAATGCTGAGTTTAATATCAAAAAGGAAATGTTAGTCTCAGGAAACTAGAGATAAACTTATTCTTCATGTTTCTCATTATTTTTCTTTCTGCTACTTCTTCATCACATCTTTGGTGCCACCTCCAAGAAAATTCTTCTTCATGTCTTCCTCAAAAAAAAAAAGCAGTCTTACATCTTCTCTGTAAGTGACATTTTCAATTATTTCTCTCTCAAGTACCTACTTAGCACATGGAATTCTACACTTCTCATATATATACACGGCCTTGTGTGAACTTCTAAGTTCAGGCCTTGTGAACTCTTAAATAAATTGTAGGTGTACCCTTACTCCATCCCCATCCCTGCCAACTAAAATATTACAAATCCAAACCTCATTTCTTTCAGAATTTGAAAAAAAATTGTGAATATGGGACAGTTTCCAGAAAAATTGCAGAATGTTTCATTCTGGAGGACTGAAACAAGGGAACAGTAAATGTTTCCGAAATGAAACACTGACACTTCACATTTAAATGATGCTTTTGTTTAGAAACTGATCTAATTTGAAGGGGTCAGAAATCTGTACAAAAGCCAAAAAATTGAGCAGTTTTTTTTTCTTTTTTGGCACAACTGAAATTATATTTTTCTCTGGATTACTAAAACAAAAAAAAAATCCACTATTATGTGCCCTTAATCTAGTGCAGGCTTCCCATGGAGTCCCAGCCTCCTCTCAGACATCCACCTGCTCCTGTGTGGGGCTGCTCCATGGGATGCAGGTGGATCTCTGCTCCAGTGTGAACTCCCATGGGCTGCAGGGGCACAGCTGCCTCACCATGGTCAGCACCATGGGATGCAGAGGAATTGCTGCTCCAGCACCTTAAGCACCTCGTCGCCCTCCTTCTCTGACCTTGGTGTCTGCAGGGCTCTTTCTTTCACATATTCTCACTCCTTTTGCCAGGTGAAGTTGCTTGGGCATTTCCCCACACTGCTTAAATATGTTATCCCAGAGGATGGGCTTTCCAGTGAGCAGCCAGTGGAGAAGTTTGTGTGCTGAAATTTCCCCAAGTGACACCACGAATTTTATGGGTACTAGAAGCTGTAAGGAAATGAAGCCCTCTTTGTGCACAGAGACTTGTTTTCAAAGTTTAATAAGGTTCTTTCCTTTCACAAATTTTTTCACCAAGTGCCTCGACTTTTGTACCAGCAAAGATGGAGGTACTTCATGGAGTAGAGAGAGGAGCCAGCCCATGGGTGTGGTGAGAGTAAAGAAATGGGATGCATAAAGCAGCATAAATGTTGGTACCGTGGGGAAGATGCTGAGCAGTGAGGGAACACAAATAGGACAGACAGGAGTTTTGTGTAGATGAGAAGGATTTGGGTAAAGCACGTGTGTGTATTATGCTAATTCTGTACAGGGTGAATTAAGAGCTGCAGAGTCTTGTGGCTCATTCTGCTACTGGCAACATAGTAATTCTCCTGAAAATTTCCACAGGAAAATACTGTCTTTGAATAAGAAACTGGGGTTTCCTTTGAGGAAAAGCTACCTCAAAAATGTAAGGTTAAATCAGTATTTTGAATAGAAGCGATGATTTTCATGTAGCTTTGTCTTAAACTGCTTTTCTCTTTTCCTTGTTTATGAATAAAAAAATGGAAGCAACAGTTATTGTGGATAAGGACAGGTAATCCAGTCTTGCAATCAGAATGTAGAAGAGATTTGCACTTATTCAGAGGGAAAGGGTGAAGCTGTTTCATAATGAAAAGTTTACTTTAAGTACTTGTCACCAGAAATAACACAGAAATTGAACGTCGCCCACACCTTTCACTGAAAAATATGTTTGGGGGTTGTTTTTTTCAGAATACCCTTGTGTGGGTTGTTTTAAAATAATACTGTATCAGTTTCTCCACTTCCTCACTGATATCTTAATTTTAGATTCAGGGTTCCCTCTCCTTTCCTAAGCCACAGCATTTCCCCAGCACAGTTCTGTGGGTCAGTGGCAGAGAAAAGGCCTCAGCTATTGAAAGCTACAAGTCAGAATAATTAGCAGTGAGGACAGAGACACAAGAGGAAAGGACAGAAAACAGATCTAAGTTGGCAGGAAATGAACTGCTCAGGTGCTAGGACTGCACACCATGTTTGAACTGTACTGATGACTGCAGTCTGATATTCTGGTAATTTTGTTTGATCAGACTGGTGTTCCAAAATGGTCTGCATTGATGTTCAGTGGAACACAGGAGTGTGAATTAAAGTCTTATGTAAATAAGTAAAAGAAAGACTGACAATGATCATATGAAGAAAATAATGCAAGACACAAATGCAGCTGGATATCTGGGTCCCAGGATCATCTCACTGACTACAGCTTTTTGTGGGAGGGTGATCTGTATATTTTTATCCACTTGATTTTTTAAATTCAATATAGGATTTTGACACTCCACTGTTCTGAGGTTGTCGATGTGCTATTCACAGTAACACTGGATTATTTACTGAGTATTTACCATTGACCTTGGAATTAGTAATGCATGTGAATAGATATCATAGCTGCGTTTTAGACAAGGGCATGGAGAGGAAGAAGATGTGTTTATGTAAGTAAAGACAAGAAACAAGGCTGGAGAGAGAAATAGGCAAAAAGTAAGCAGTGTCATGCCTCAAATGTAAAAGAAGTAGTGCTCAAATCTGATGCAAAGACAGGAGGATATTAAGATGTAGAAAATGTGCAGACTTGTAGCATACTGGATACAAGATTGCTGCATAAACATAAAAAAAATAAAAGATGCAATGGGATAGAGGAGATTTTTGGAAGAGAGCAAACTCTCTTCTAAATAAGAAAAGTCCAACCTTAAGTTGTCATCATGGAAGATCTTTACTACAGAAATTAATTCAGAACCAGAAATTAGACAGCTAGAGACTTTGCATAGGGAAGAATTATTTAAGACGTCATTAAGATACTTTGGAAGCAACTTTCTGGTTGAGGGCAGCAGAACTTGGGAAGTGAGATATGAGAAGTGCGTATCAGGTCATGACAGAAAACAGAAGTTTACCAGAAGAAGGGATGAGTAATCGCAGCAGCCTTTTCTCCAAGTTATGCATTGAGAGCCGGGATCCCATGACAAAGAATTCATAGGATGCTAGAATGATTTGGGTTGGAAGGGTCCTTAAAGATCATCTATTTCCAACCCTCCTGCCACAGGTAGGGACATCTTTCCCTAGATCAAGTTGCTCAAAGCCCCATCCAACCTGGCCTTGGTATACCTCAATGGATGGGGCATCCACAACTTCTCTGGGCAATCTGTTCTCACTACCTACATAGAACAGAATCTCTTCCTTATATCTAACCTAAACCTACCCTCTTTCATTTTAAAGCCATTCCCCCTTGTCCCCCTACATGCCCTTGTAAGGTCCCTCTCTTTAATCATGTTGCCATTAGGAAGGCTGCTCTAAGGTCTCCCTGGAGCCTTCTCTGCTCCAGACTGAACAACGCAAACTCTCTGAGTCTGCCTTTATAGTACAGGTGTTCCAGCCCTCTGGTCATCTTGGTGGCCCTCCTCTGGGTTGTCTCCGGCAGGTTCATGTCCTTCTTATGTTGTGGGCTCCAGATGTGGATGCAGGACTCCAGGTGGGGTTTCACCAGAGCAGAGCAGAGCAGAGCAGAGCAGAGCAGAGCAGAGGGTGAGAATCACCTTGCTTGCCCTGCTGGCCACACTGCTTTGGTTGCAGCCCAGAAAACCAAGCACATCCTGGCTGTGTGCAAAAGGATGTGTTTGACTTTCTGGGCTGCAAGAGCACGTTGCTTCTCCCCCACCAACACCCTCAAGTCTTTCTCCTCAGGCCTGCTATTGATTTATTCTCCACCCAGCCGGTGTTTGTGCTTGGGATTGCCCTGGCCCAGGCGCAGGATCTTGCACTTGGCCTTGTTGAACTTCATGAGGTTTGTGCAGGCCCAGCTC
>VZTI01002127.1:69750-85419 GCA_013397865.1 Struthidea cinerea | reverse complement strand
GGGGAGGGGTATGTTTCCCTTTTTCCAGTCAGTGGGAATTTTACCAGATTGCCACATCTGATCCTGAGAAAGGCCAGAGTGGGACAGAGGATGACCTAGATGAAGAAATAATGCATGTAGAGGAATGAAAGTTGTCAGGATTTGCTGGCTGCATTAATTAGAAACATAGTGTGCATTTAATGTAAAGGAAGAAAAGTGCCCAGATTGGGATAGCTGAAGCTGAAGCCTGAGACACAGTTGAGGATGAAGACATTGCCAACAAGTTCAATTAAAGATACGCTTTGAGTAAGTGCCTGTTTCCACATAACAGCAGAGAAACTCAAGCATTGTTTGTTTAAGGTGCTATGAAGAATCCTCACAGCCTTGCTAGAGACTGAACTTTCCCTGTCTTCCAAGTTCTAAGAGCACAGATCTAGGCTCTGCCTGTGGTTTTCAGTGTGGGTTATTGCAGAGCCATTTTATGTTAATTATCATAAATGTCATCAGATATTATTTGACAGTCTCTGTGATCTGCTCTGTTTGAAGTGGTTTTACTCAGCTTAAAGTCCTTGCTGACAGCAGATTCCATGCTAATAACTAATTCAACAAGAAGTGCAGGAACTGTAAAGCTGGTTTTTAACTTTTAATCAAGTGTAGACAGAAATTAAATTTGTTCCAGGAACTTCGTTTCCAATGTTGACATGAATATCAGAGTGCTGGAACCCAGTCTGGTACAAAGTTAAGCTGGCCCAGTTTTGTTCACTTCTCACGAAGCTACCGTGACTTTCTTTCTGTGAGAATTCTCCCTACTGTCTCTTTCTGTGTCAACCGAGAATCCTAAAGATACAGATAGCTCAATCGTATGCAAATAAATTAGTAAATCTCTGAAGCTGGGAATGGTTCTGGGAAAGGATCATGATTCTCTGTGTACTGAGAGATCTGTTTCAATCAGAGGAAGCGCTCACCCCAACAATGAAATACAGAGGTTTTGTCTGGCAATTTTGCAAGAAGGTAAAATTAAGGCTCGAGTACAGTATGCAGTGGCCTTGTTCAATGTATAGGGCTTTAAAACCAATTTAATTCTTTCAGAGGTTGTAGTGTGTGTTGCACTTGTCAGTGAATTTCCTGCCTTTTGATGACCTGTCTTAGAACCTAGAACTCGTTACAATGGTGGAAAAAGAATTTCAGAAGTTTTATTTGCATATTCTGTAACAAATACTTTAATTTTGCATATCAAGGTATGAGAAAGAGAAAATGAAAGTATTCATAGCGTCATTTTTTGTGTAGGCAGATGCAAACCTTCTCTATCTACTTAGCTGATGCACTTCGATGTTGCTCCAGCTATTCCATTTCTTGACTGTAACAGAGTTCATCCACTCTACCTGGAACATGATTGACAGGTCTGCCTCGGATTTGGCTGTCTGAATGTTTGCAATTGCAGACTCTGTAATTTGAGCTTTTGTGTTCACCATGCCATGAAGGCCAGTGTGCAGCGGGCATTTTCTAGCCCATGGATCTGCAAGTCCCCTAGCAGAATGGCATAATGCAGCAGACTGGCTATGGAGATATAATGTATAACCTTTGGGGCAGCAAAGTGGCATAATATGCTTATAAAAGCCTCTTCCTGGGTGTTCTGTGGTTGGGTGTTGCTTATTCCTAGAAACACCCACGCCCCTGAAAGTCCTGATGAGAATAAACTTCCTTTTGCACAAGTCCTACTGGAGGGTAGGTAAGGCTGAGGTGAAGCCCACATTCCCAGAGTCCTTCTCCCTTCAGGGAAGCTTACATTAAACAGCAAGACTGAAACCTGGGGACCCTGACTTTGAATTCAGAGCTGTTGTGAACCCTTTACACACCTGTGTAGGTAAATAAAATATTACTCATGTTTCAAAGTACTCCTGGGATTGAGTGTAGGTGATAAAAGTACTAAAGACCTCCCTGCAGCCTAGTCTGAAATTCTGCTTCCCATCAGTGCTGGGAGTCCTGCCCTAACAGCTTCTGCGGGCCACATCTGTACTGTGCAGATGCTGACAGTGCAGAGCTCCCTGGGCTGGCTTTGAGCTGGCTTCAGAGAGAGAAGCTGTGCAGTGAAGCCAGCACAGCATGGGATAGCTGAAGGGCACAGCAACTTGTGTGTGCAACTCAGTGCTACCTGGTGGGCATGAAGGAGTCCAGCCAATGCAATGAAGTGGCCACTCAACTTACTTGGAGCCAGTTCTGAGTCACTGACACACAGCAAAGGCACACAGCTCCTGCTGGGATGAAATGTTGTGGCTCTCTTGAAATCAGCATTAAGATCCTTAAAATGCATGATGTTCACCTGCACAGGATCCTGAGCAGGTCACAATGCTTAGGAACTTCCTTTTGTGATTCATTGTGGTTGTGTTCTAGCCTACCTCTCAGCAAGGCTCCCTTTGGGCACAGCCCCAGATTGCACAAGGAAGACTGGGCTTACTCGCAAAAGTGCTCTGAGAGAAGATGACTGAAAAGCAAGGAGGAAGTGGCTCAGAGAACCGGATGAACTGACACATGTTTCACGAGAAGAATGATGAAGCCTAACTCCCATCTCTTCTGGAGGTCCAAAGCACTGGAGTCTGCCCTTCTTTTCTTTAGTCAGGAGGTTTCAAAGAAATGAGGAATTGTTAAGGTTCTGCTTGAAAAACAGGAAGATGTTTCGCTTCTCTGGTTCCTTAGATACTTAGATACTTGACTTGAGGAATGAACAGGATATCTTCTCTTGACAACAGAGACTGAGGCTATTTTTTTCCCAGTGAAAATGCTCCCTAGCAATCTCCCAGGATAGGCAAGCTAAGGATATGAAGGAGGAAGTTTTGCACTTGCAAACCCTTTGCACCAATGATGTGGCCTGGAAGTCTGCTAGCTCAGCTAGTCGGGGACTAACCTTGGTGCTGCTCTGCATGTTACGCTGTGTCTATGATCCCCAGTGTGGCTGCACAGAATACTAAGGCTGTATGTTATCTATCCTCCATTATTTCAAGTACCTGGACTATGAAAACATGAGAAATCTATGGGGAATTTTTCTCTGACATAAGTCAGCGGAAGTTAGTGGAAAGAAACTGGTGTATGGAGACTTTTGCAGGGTGTAGAGGCATTCATTTCATTTTCTGCAACAGATGCTACACGTGTAGGCAGAAGCAGGAAATTCTTCTGCCTGATTTTGCAGGTTTGGACAGTTATTTCTGTCTTATTTTGCAGTAAGGGTGAGAGCAGATGATTCTGATAGAATGGACATCTCTATTTCTATTTCTACTGAAGAAATTCAAGTCCAGCATCAGACCATTCAAAGTTGCAAGACACTTTCTAATCTTCAGGAGTTAGGTATTGGTTTAAATGACAGTACCTAAAGCTTAGTATCTGTTTCAGTACTGTGCCTGCATTGCTCTAATTTCTCATGTTTACTACAATTGCTGTCCACTATTCATATCACTGCAAAAGAATTAATGATTTATGTTTTCTGCAGACTTGCTTGCTTTCTTATTTCAACAATATCTGGTGATAAGGATGTACACAGCCCATTTATGTGCTAATGTAAAATCACTTCCTTTCCCTGCCTTCAATTGGTATGAGGTGAGTTGAGACTAGTCCATCACAGCTGTGTTAGGAATAAAGTAGTTCAGTTAAAGTTTGTTTAATTAAGATGTGTAAATCCCAAAGAATCTCTAGTAAAACTCCAGGAAGGTCAGTTTATTCATCAAGCCTTGATTTTTCCTGATAGTCTCAGTTATTTTAATGTGCAGGATGGAATTTCCTGATTTCATGGTGCTGTTCTTGACACTTTCTGAGGAAGGTATACTTGATCTGGGGGGTTCAGGATAGTCCAGAGGTAAAGATCTCTCTTGCAGTTTTGCTATTGGCTCATTCTGTCACCTTTTCTTTTTAAAAATGAATTGTAAACACTGCTTCTGTCTCAGAGAAGCTCCACTCCCAAGGCTACACGTATTCCATACATACAATGCCTGTACTATGATGGGGATGCATATATGTTGGAAACTGAGAACACATGGGCTTCTCCTGTGTAAGCAGACTTGCTAACCTAACAGTTCCTTTTTTCTGATACTAATGGAAAACTAGGAATCAGCCCTGCTTGCTACACCGGAACAAACAAGGCCTGTCTGACACAGGGAAACACCAGACTGGTGGTGTATGGCATCTGTATGATCTGGAAAACAGAGCCTTGACATCCCTGAAAATTGAAAAATAATTTCTCAGCTTGCTGTCCACTATTCATGTCACTGCAAAAGAAAAGCATTTGCTTGGCTGATTTTGCTCTGTAACAACAATGGCCAAAACATGAGATCTCAGAACCATATGACTCTATCTGGCACAGAACTCCAAACATCACTTAATTTGGGAACTTGGCAATACTGACGACATTTCAAGTGAAGGAAAGAACATGATGGTGCAACACTGGTAGTGACAATAAATTTGGGGGTTTATGTTTTAATCAGGTCAAAATTTTTAAACTAGAGATTGGTGAATACAAGTGATTGACATTTGCAACACCCTAGTGCTTGGCAAGATTGCCTGAACAGCAAGAAGGAAAAGCCAGTGAGTCATTGTAATTTGGGGACGTGCTTCCTCATGCTGCTCTGTTCCCTCTTTAGAAACTACTGTAGCTACTCTTTGGGTAAAAATGCTGAAAGTGGAATGAAACAGCACTAAAATCCAGGAAATGCTGCAACTTGAATTTTGATGAGACAAAAGTGTGGTACTGAGCACAGCATTTTAAGCTTCCCACTTTGGGCTGACTTTCTGAACCATGTGCCCTTTGATTATAATGGCAACTTACAACTTGAGCCCTGCAAAAAGGAACTGTTTACCCTGATAAGCTATAAATACCAACAGTAGCTTACTAATGAGTTTGGCATGGCTTTCAGTGAGTATGCAGCAGGAGTATGGCAGCTTGTTTTCTCCCCAGATCACATTTTCAATATATTATTGTGATCCAAATAATGTCTGAACAGAGAATTAAATCCCCTGTGATTAAATATTCTGCTTGTTTTCAGAGTAGGTTGGGATGCACACATTTACTTCATTACCTAGACCAGCTCAAGCTTCCCAACTTTTCCCTGCCAAGACTTGGTTCAGTAATACCATCTAGCAGACAGAATGACTGTATACTAAATGGCATATATAGTTAATGCCTTGAAACCACTGAGGTTTTTTGGCACATATTAATGCTTGATTTCTGTGAGGATCAAAGATCTAAACTTAAGTCCAGAAGGATCAGAACAAACAGAAGAAAAGTCACTGGAGAACACTTGGAACATGGAGTTCAGCCCAGGCTCTGTACCCTACAGATACACCAAATCTTTTCACAGGTACTGTCTTGATGAGTAAAAAGAATAATCAGAGAACTCAAATCATGAGTTCAACTGAACTCAACTGTCACAAAAATACCTGGCCCAGGCAGCTGAAATAACTCATATTTGTTGCATTGGACTTCTAACTTTATCAAGTTGACCACCTGTACAATCTGTGAGAAGGAATCCGCTAAGTTATCATCCGCCTTTTCTCCTTGGTTGTCATCTCTGCTGAGAAACGTGTTACGAGCTCCTGTTTCACCAGAAATACTGAAAGACCAGAAATTACTTTAGAAGTAACATCTCATCTATGTTGCAGAGTTCTCCCATTTTATCTGTTTAGATTCCACCTTTTCAGCTATTGTAGCAGTAGGATCTGAGAGATGGGTCTTTTGTTTCTTCTAGAGGAGAAAACTGACCCTTTCCTCCCTTCTGTCCATGGGGTTTTGCTAGAAGTCAGGGAGATCCAAAATGTCTCTTTCACAGCTGCTTCAAAACATGGTGTCGTATAATCCTTATTTTCCTCATTGTTCGGTGCATAAGATCAGGCAGCTGGGATAACACACGTTTGACTTGTGGGTGATCTTAGTAGACTAAAAAACCCACTCTAGTTGCCCTTTCATCACCACCTTGTGGTCACATCAGATGATGCTGCCCTGTTTCAAAAATGCATTTTAGGATGAAATGAAATACTTTATTCAGTCCAGAGCCCAAAATTATATTTGTTCAAAGGAGTAGAACTTGGCAAAGGTGGTGTGGTGTTAATATATTTTTGAAGGTCTGCTTTTTGTGAAACTTTAGGAGAAAGAATGTACCACTGTATGATTTTTACCTAATGTAATTGCTTGAATAGGTATGGCATAATATTTGGTCCTCATTACATGCTGGTTCATTTTAAAATATTTAAATTGAAAAGTTTTATTAGATTTTTTTTTTTTAATCCATGGCGACATTCACCTCCATTTAGACTCCTGTGAAGATTCATCTTTTTTAAGTACGGTAAGTTCATTCTTCTGTACATTTGAGAACAAGAAAAGTGACAAAATATAATTTATCGAGGTTTTTTTTTCACATTAAGTCTAAAGACCTAAGAATTTAAGCATTGTGAGAATTCATGCTTCAGCCCCATGGCATAAAACCTGAAACTGCAAGAACTAAATGAGGGGAACATTGCCTCTGATGTACTTGATAGCTGTAATTTAAATCATTGTTTTCAAATAAAACATTGAATTTGTAGTTGCCTCTCAATGCAATGTACATGAATGGGCCAGAACATAGGCACAGTTTTTATTGTGACAAGGTACATACAGGAAGGAGTTTCATAATTCAGTGTTTTTCCTGGCGTAATGGGTTACCCGGCTTCAGAAACTGAGACTCACTGGTTTAGAGGGTTGTTTGTGCTTGCCCTGTCTCTTAACATGTGTTTAGATGACATTATCAGGCAACACATGAAATGAATAAACTCTATTTGATTCAATGTAAGATTAACTCCTGATTTAGAGATATTAAGCAAATTACTTAACAGGGAAGTGTTCATATGCACGAGTTGAAATACCAGATGCAGTAAAAATAAGCAAAGGCCAACAAGCCTGATGATAGAAAGACAGATAGCAGTAAGAGAAGATTAGGCAGGCACTGTTATTTTTGCATTGTTACACCAGGTGCATTGTGAGCATTTGCACGCTTATCCTGAGGATTTGACACCGGACAGCTCCCCATCTCTGCGATTATCCCAGCCAGACCTTTTGTGCTGTTGGTCAGGCTAGAACTTGTAGATTTTTAAATCCTTTTGCAAAGAAATAAGTAGGGCTTTCTCCAGGCTGATTATATCCAAAGACTAAACCAACTGAAGCAAAAAACAATTTTGATTGTGAATAAAAGTCTGGATGCTGACAAAGCCTAAATGAAGCCCTAGCATTATGTTCACTTTAACTGCAGCCCTCTGGACCAAGGATGTCCAGCTCAGTGGTAGCTATGAGTGACACACAGCCCATTTTATGATCCAACAAATAGTGATTTGTACTTAAAAGAAAACCTTCAAATTTGTTATTAACTCTTTTTTATAGCAGATATTCCTGTAGTTGAAATTTTGACCTTCTACTCTGTTGTAAACAGGAGCTAACTCTGACTCCAGTAGTGTTACTATGTTTGCAATCTCATTTCTGAGAGAAATCCAGATGAAGGCAGATATATGGATGTCTGCAAACCTTGATAGATATCTCATAGCCTTATGGCTGTTTTGCCAAGCTGGGCACTATGAAAACCTTTTTAATGGTAGCTAGAATCTGATAATGCAATAAAGGATGGTGGTTGCATTCTTATGTCATTAGTTCTTTAGCAATTGTTTTTAATACTAAAGAGAAAAAAGTATCTAAATCACTGATAAGATTAGGACAAAAGTTTCCATTGGCTCTTAGAATTATGTGTCTGAATGAGATGTCAAGGCTCCCATGCAGTGGTGCTGTGAGCAGAAGTCCTCAATGAGTGGTGACACCATTTGCTTTTAAATATCATATGCAGAAAATCTTGTCATATTTTCAGCACTGAACCAAAAAGACATTACAAAGGGATGCAGTCCTCAGAACTACTTCTTAAGCATTTGCAGAAAAGCTGTGCATGTACTTGGTGATATTTATTTGGCATTTAGTTTTCAGAAGTTTAATATTTAGTTCATAAGATATGTTGTAAGTTTTGGAAGTTCAATACCGAGTTCTCACAGGTTTTTACTCCTCCCTAAGGTGTGTTGTCCTAATGCCAGATGAAGACAGTTAAATTCCAGTGGACTTAGGTCTCTGGTCAGCTCTTTCTGTCATCTCATCCAATTATCCTGGAGCATGTTTATCTTTGGAAGAGCAGTTCCAAACAACAGTCTGACTTGTGCTCTGCACTTGTGCTCCTCTCACACAAGGCACAAGCAGCTTTTGCACTTAATATTCAGGCCTGATCTTGTCTCTGTCTCACACGGGTCTTCCATACAGTCTGGCCAGTGCCAGATTCCTGTTGTGCAGTACATCTCCAGCAACCAGAGTCACGGTTCTCTGTTCACTTCTGTGCCACGACACCCCATTATTCTGGTGGCTTAGGTCCTTGAAGCTGGGGAGCTTCCACCCCGTGTCGTTTTGCAGAGCTGGGCTTCCTGTACCTTCTTTGCCTTGCCTCTGTTATGGGGCTGATTTGTGGCTGATAAACCCCACAGCAGAGCTCAAATGGGGTAGCAGTTTCTTCTTGTCTATGTTTCATATCAGAGAGTTTTCTTATTCTGAGCTAGTGGAAAAAACATATTCTTTCTTTAGCACCGAAAATGAGAAAATTACACAGCGTCTCCCCAATCCTTCCACAAAATGGTAACAATATACGCTTTGTTACATTTGTGGTGTTGATGTTTTTGCAGTGAAGTGGTGCTCAGGCATCAGCAAGAGTGGAGTTCTGAGCCCATGTCCTGAAAACTGAAGGCCTCCCAGGTACTTCAAGAGAACACAAGGAATGGAGCAGAGATCGTAGAGTCCTGGCACATTCTCGTCAGGCTTGGGAACTGGTACCAATCCTGTTCCATATGCCTATTCTAGTGCATACTGTCTATCTCTGGAAAATTCAGCATAATCAAAGGAAAACCACACAGCCTGGGGGAGCTTGGAGCACTTGTCAGGCCTATTTGTCCATTGGATACTCGCCTCAGTGAGAAGCTGTGCTGGAAAGCCCTGCATTATTTTAAGTTGCTTCTGCCCCTTCTGGCAATTATTGGCAGGCCTGACAGGATATCCCAGGTTTCTGTCCTTTGCTCCCCATCTCCAAAATACTTTAAAAAAATCACCTGACTTATCTCAGCGGCAGAGAGTTACTTGCTTAGATACATGATCAGAGCTCTGATTTATAATAACCAAGCACCTTTTTGCTGCAGCAAGACCACTTTCACTCTGCGAACTTGATCTTCATGTTAATTTAAAATATATATTCAAGGCAGTGTAGCTTTCTGCTGCAGGATTCTTTGTGGCTTTCAGTCACGCAGTTGCATTACCACAAAGAACTAATAGCAACCCCAATCTAGTTTTGTGAAGTGCTTACTGTGCTGCTTCTCAGTGCAAAAGGAAAATGTTCTCTTTGCTCTGATGGCTGATTTACACACCACGCTGTCTTTTTTTCAAAAGAAAGTTTTAAAAAACACTGTTTTGAAAACAGAGTTTACACTGCTTAGAAACTCTACTGCCTACACAGGCACACACATAAACCTGCATGCCTAGGTGATACCTCTTAGTATGTTTATAATTTCTCAAATACTTAATAAAACATGGATGTGGCTGTGCAGAAGCTTCTTTCAACTAACAGTCAAACTACTGACTGTATAGGTGGAAATATTACTTTTGCCTGTGTTCTTCAGATGTACTGCTGATGAGAGAGTGGCTGGGAGGGAAAGAGCGTAAGAAATGTCCAGGGGACAGGGAATGTCAAAACCTCCAAAATCAGATCATAACAGGTTTGTCTCTACTTCTTGCTCTATCTAGTCATTTATGTGGTCATTCTTCTGGTCATAAGAAAAGAGCTTGGTATGTCAGGGAACACAGAAAAAAACAAAGAGGTTTTTATCCGATGCAGACATATTATGGCTTCTGTGAAAATTCCCAACATTGGTTGCAACTTCATGTGGCTCAGTAATACAGGACAAAATAAAATGGAAAGAAACCTATCCATAGCATCTGCTTGTTTCCAAAGAACAATTTGATTTATTTATGTCCCAGAAGCAAGAACAACCATATAATTTCTCTGTAGAAAAAGCATCCTTACAATGTCTCCCTTCTCGAGGGGCACACTCACTGGCAGATTTGAGGCCTCCCAGACAGTGAGGGAGATACAAAATACTTAATAAAATGAAGGTTTTCCTACTATGGACACGTGTAATTCCAGTAATGAAACTGTGCTGTGCTCCTTCTCATCAGTGGCTAGAAGGGGCCAGCTAGAAGTAGTTGCCACTGGTCATGGTGTTGACACAGCTAGAGGCAAAAAGCAGAAAGAAAGGCTGGTGCAAGACGTCCTGCTTCAAACATTGGCTCTGCTGGGTTTGACCCATTTTCTGAGAAAAGTGTCTCTATGTGGAATACCTCTGTAAAGTGGAACCCGAGGATCCCAGTGCCACAGACTCCCAGGACAGCTACTGACCCCCACAGGGCAGGTGTAGTTAGACTTTGTTTTTTCCCAGCTCTTCATCCTTGTCATCTTTCTGACACACAATCTTCTCTTTCAGGGTAATGGGACCTACCAGGAAACAGACTTTACAAACAAGTTTCTAAAGCAAGCTCATTCTGCATGGGGCATATGGACTTAATGGGAACACTTGTTTGTCACTCTTCCCCAGTTTCCTTGCTGCTTGCTTCAGCAGTATTTGGGATTTGGTTTGATGGTCACGGTTATAGGTTTCCTCTTGAGATACTTCTATAGGACTTTTCCTCTGAACTCTAGAGGCCCATGACAAATCTAGCAATCCTAAATCCCCCTGACTTGGGAAATGCAATGAGTCTTGTTCTCTGTCCTGTTACTCACCTAGGGCTGTGTCACTCTCACTCCATTTCCCTTTTCTGAAATGGCAGGCTTAGCTCTTTGTTTTTATTTTGCTCCTACTTAAAGGCTTAGAATGGGCTTGAATTTTAATTTATACATATGTCTTCCTGCCTTTAGTAATCTTTCTGTTCCCAAATTATATAATTGCTTTTGCCAAGACTCCTAGGGTCTGGGTCTACACTCACATATCTATGCATAAAATCTTATAGCAGCACTGGACTTTCATTCTCTGGATGTTCCTTTGGGAAGAAAGGAACATACATGACTGTCTTCTTTGGGAAGAAAGGAACATACATGACTGTCTTCTTTGGGAAGAAAGATTCAGTAAATAGTGCACTGCATATATGAATTGTACACTTAGGAAGTCTTTGTCCCCTGATTAATTCTGGCCAGGCCTTTATGGGGACTCAGCACTAACAGAAAGGCAAAACTTTAAACACTGAATCTCAGCTATCCACTGCTACAGGTTTTCAAATGAAAGATTATCCACACTTTATGGTATGAGTAAAATGTTATGGAATTATTGATTTAAATGAAAAAGTAGAGGAAAATAATATCAGGCTGAGGCAGATATTTAGCACAGATAATTCCAGCCCAAACTCCTAACATTTGATAATATTATAAATTGTAGAAAACAGACTTTTATAATGGGAAATGTTTCACACTTTTAAGAGTTGACTGTATCAGTGCTATCTACAAGCACACATGATTCTGCACAGGACTTGCATAAAGCCTACTTATGAAAAAAACATGGTATAGTTTCACCAGACTAAATTCTCCTACTCATGTTTCGGGGTGTTCTTTTCCGGATTAAAGCTTTCTAGCCTCTCATTTTTAAACTAATCCCTTTCCAAAGTGATACATTTCACTTAGTAGAAGGTCCTTAAGCCACTGCTAAGACTTCCATTAGTCGCACTACATGGAAGAAAAGGGTCCATGGATTAAGATGGCACACTCTGTAGCATAACCTAAGTTCAGCCTTGTTCCAGATCTTAGACTTCCTGTTTTCTATTGAGCAGGTAAGTGCATGTAGTTTTCTAGCTATAACCCCACGCATATGAGAAGTGCTGTTGTGTGAGTAAACATGCTGAAGATTAAGAGATGCTTACCTAGCTAGGTATTGCTAACTTAGGATAGATAGAATGGAGGTCTCTGGAGAGCTCACACACTGAAAAGATGGGGGTGGATTTTTCATAATCCTCTGGTGGACAGATACACTGAGTAAAACATAAAGAACCTGTGGTCACAGATTTGCTGCCTTGCAAATAAGCATGTGTGGCAGGGGAAGACTTGAAACTTACTGATCTCTTTTGGTAATGGAAAGTTAGAAGTAATGGCTTGTTTTCTCACAAGAAGCTCCACCTACCCCTTGCTCACTTTGTACCATTAGCGTAAACATAATACATACTACATCAAGAAAATGATAGGAAAAAAATAGCAAAAAAAGTCATATGTTAAATGCACATTATTAAAGGTTTGAAAATTAAGCAGTTGGAAGCAGTAAGAAAAGGCCCAAACATTGCACAGCATATGTGCATTACTTTGCAGTCAGTAATTAGTCAAAATGTGGCAGTGTACACAAACCACAGGGAAAGAATGTGCAGAAAGAATTAATGAGGGACTTTGTTATTTTGACCATCTGTGGCTGGGCCTTCCCTGGAATGACCTGCAGCTGAGGCAAACTTGGTCTTGTAGGAAAAAAGAAACTGCACGGGAAACAGGTTTATTAGAAGTTCTGGTGATAGCCTTTCACTTGCATGACACAGATGCCATGCTGGAACTTGGAGTAGTGTCTTGTCCTGGTCTGAGGTGTGTTCTTTTTCCTCCTCCAAGAGAGTTCAAGAATGGATTATCTGCAAATGGGCAAAGCTCCAGTCTGTTTGTGATCCCATGGTGTCCCTGAGCCTCGCTGTCCTTGAGAGAAGTGAAACCTGTGGCTGGGTTTGTAGAAAGGAGCTGTTAAAAGAGATGCTCCCGCTTTCTTTTCTCTCATGCTCTGGCTGGATACCCCCATCTGCAGTGATGATGTTACTGCTTCAATCTCAGCCTGACAGGCCCTAGCAGGGAAGGACCAGTGCAACTTCTGTGTGGCACTTAGGAAATTTTGACCCAGACTAGTGATGTCTCCTGGCTGTAGCAAGTTGCTCGGACTCAAAGTTGAATGAAATGTTCAGTACAAGTACACTTGTTAATGGGGTGAGTCCTGACAAGTGTGTGCAAAGCTCAACTGATTCAAATCAGTCGAGTGCCTTCCATTGTGCTAGGTTTGTTTTCCTGTGGAAACTCACTCACCAGACCTTTCTACAATACGTTTCTTTTATTTCTGCATATAAGGGTAAAGGCTAGGTATGAAGAAGAAACAAAAGCAAAGATCCAATTGAAATAAACTCCCAGATTCTAGAGTTACATGGCATTTTCATTTGTCTCAAGTCTCAGGCTGTACAGTTCTTCAGAGCATTATTAGGAATGACTGTAACATAGAGAGTAATTCACCCAGGACTGCATTTACCAGCATAATGCCAAGTGCTACATGAGTACAATATTTTGCTGCTACATCATGAGTTGACATACAGAACGATTAAGCATCTGGGTGAATGTGGGGGAGAAATGCTCTTCTTTTTATCTGCAGCCTTTTCTCTGCTTCAAAAGTGGACTGAAAATGCTGTTTCTCTTACATTTGCATGGGAATACATTTACTGATATGCCTCCAGATACTTCTTTATGTGGTTATTCATATCTCAGTGCATGAGACTACATAGAATTGTGTGTTGGTTTTGCAGGGCCTGGTTTTTGGTAGCAGGGGGGCCACAGAGGTGGCTTCTGTGAGAAGCTGCTGGGAGCTTCCACCACATCCAGCAGAGCCAATCCCTGATGGCTCTGAAGATGGACATGCTGCTGGCCAAGGCTAGGGCAATTAGAGATGGTGGTAAGGCCTCAGTGGTAACATATTTAAGAAAAAAATCAAAACAATGGGGGATGCAGTTTTTTCCTTGCCAGAGAAGAGGAGGAGGTGAGAACATGTGAGGGAAAACAACATGGCAACACCCAGGTCAGTGGAGAAGGAGGGGGAGGAGGTGCTCCAGGCACCGGAGCTGAGATTCCTCTGCAGGCTGTGCTGATGACCGTGGTGAAGCAGCTGTCCCCCTGCAGCCCATGGGAATCCACGTGGGATGCAGAGATCCACCTGCATCCCGTGGGGGAGGTGCTCACACTGGAGAGGGTGGATGCCTGGAGGAGGCTCTGATCCAGTGGGAGACCCAGGGGAGAGAGACGGCCCTTGCTTCCAGGCTGGAGCAGCCTGTCCTTGGAGGACTGCACCCCGTGGAAAGGGAGACCCACGGCACAGCAGTTTTGGGAGGACTGTGTGCCCGTGGGGGGAATTCACATTGCAGCAGGTGTGGCAGGACTGCTGCTCCAGAGAGTGGACCCACACTGGAGAAGGTCACGGAGAACTGTCTCCCGTGGGAGGGCCCCCACGGTCTCACAGGGGAAGGACTCCTGTCCCGGAGCAGCGGAGAAAATCTCAGGTGACGAACTGACCAAAACCCCCATGCGCTGTCTCCCTGCGCTGTTGGTGGGAAGGAGGGAGGGGCTGGGGGAAAAAAAGGTGTTTTAAGGGCTTGTTTTACTTCTCATCATCCTCCTCTGACTCTGTTAGTAATAAATTCACTTTGTTCTTCTAAGCTGAGCCTGTTGCCCTTGGAGTGTTTTTTTCCTGGTCCTTATCTCAAGTCATGAACCCTTCGTTAATTTTTTCTCTCTTCTGCCCAGCTGTGGCAGGGGAGGGTGAGTGATCAACTTTTGTGGGTGCCTGGTGCTTGGCCAGTGTCAAACCACGACAATGTGCCAATGTTCTTTCTGATGTGTTTGTTACATGGAAAACCAACGTAACAGTTCTAAAATATGCTACCTACTCTTTAATCTCTATCTTACGTGTCAGGCAAGTAATAACACTTATCTTTTAGGGCGGACAGAGAGTTTAAACTGAGCCAAAACAGCATTTGATTCATTGTGGGGATTTTTTTTAGTGTTTTTTTATTGTTGGTAGACTTCAGGGAAGACTAAAAGGTCTTTCTAAATGTTGAATCTGAATGCTTAATTCTAAGACATTTTTGGTTGAAGCAATTGAGGCACTCAGAAATTCAACATCCATCATAAATATATTTCCAGCTCTGCCTTTGGTTCAGGATTCTGTCTGGTCTCCTCTGCACTGTGTTTTCAGCTGTAACCCTGAATGGTGCCCTGAGTTTTTGTGCAAGGACAGTGCATTCCAACTGACATCTAAGCATCGCTGTGTAAACCACAGTGTACAAAGATTTTAGTTTTTTTTATCCAATCTCCTCAAAACACAGTAACAATCTGGCTCCTAAGTACAAGTGGTTTGATGGTGGATTATTTTATTTTGATCTTGTTTGGAAATCATGATGACAAGTAGCATCTTAAGTGCTTCAAGGAAGATAATGAGATAGTTTTCTGGACCTTTGTGGTTTGGGCTTTATAGGGTGACAGGGAATTATGGCAGAAGGCATACATTTAGTTGCCGTGAGAGGCAGTGGTAATTGGTATCCTCAGGTGATCAAAGGTAAAAGGCAGCTTGTTTGCGGTGAACTAGAGAAGGCCTATGGAGATGAGCCATAAAGTCCTTTTTTATGTGTATTCCTTTTCCTAAATACTAAGTTAGAACCTTTTTCCTTTCATTGACATTAGGGGGTTTTGGCTAGTTTTTTGGTTTGGTTTTGGTTTGGGGTTTTTTTGGTGGTTTGGTTTGGGTTTTTTTAGGAAGACAATAGTTTAATACCAGTATATGTTTAAAAAA